>JAPMLY010001220.1:0-119144 GCA_026401115.1 Tetraselmis chui
GACATTTCAGAAAAGAAGCTCCCCGACTTTCTCCCGCTCTAATATAATCAGAATATGATTTTGTGGAGCGATGCTTGAGCAACGAGGCGTGGGTCACCTAGGGAGTCCCGGTGTTCTCGTTTATGTTCTCGGATATCTCAATGCTCACTCACCGCATTCTTGAATAAAAAACTTCCACAAGTGTCCAAGGCGACTGCGCAAGGGTTGCAATGAAAACAGGCACGCGGGGATTCCGTGGGCTTATCGTAAATACCATAATCGCATTTCTCACATATCTCCCGTCTACACTTCTTAATTGAAACTGCCACAAAAATTGAGAGCGCAATGTATTCCAAGCGAGGACACAAGTTAATAGAAGCACAGGGAGGAGATCGTCGGAAACGGGACTTACTCTATCAAACCATAAACATGAGTATCTCCGGATTTCTACCATTTCCAACGTCTTCTATTCCATTACCCTCTTATCACTCTTTCCCGCTTTGTAGTCCCCCCCCCCCCCCCCCCCCCCCCCCCCCCCCTTTACCTGCGCTCGTGCCTATGGTGCTTCCCGCAATTCCATTTGGCGTATTTGTGCTATTTGATATTAAAAGCGAATATTTATGTTTGAATTGTTATGGGTTTTAGATTGTGTATCATTGTTGTGAAGTACACACCGAAAAGTGCTGGAAGTTGAATATCAATAATATCACTCCTTCATATTGCTACGGTGCTGCTTCAAGTGTCCTGCCCCCCCCCCCCCCCCCCCCCCCTCCCCCCCCCCCCCGCGGGATATGGGACTGGCGGGTAAGCCGGTATCGGCACCCTCTACAGGCGGCGGTTTTCAAGCACAACTGATCGTGAAGGTTTAAACAAACTTCAAACTCATCATAAAGCCCTGTGGTCGTGTGAGTCCACAAGGAACCATTGCTCAATAACCGTACCGTACTGTAACCCCACTTTGAGGCCTGGTGTTGGAGTTTTACCAGCTTGAAAACCTTCCAATATTCATGCAAACAAGAATGGGTGCGATCCCGGCACCGACCAAGAAAGAACTGCCCTGCCCGTCCGGGCGTCGGCCCATTCGAGTAAGAATGCGAGGAGGAAAACGAAAGTAGTGTTTCACAATGTGAACGCGATCGCAAAGCGAGGAATTCCAAACAAGGGGTGCCGAGCACTTGCGGCGAGATAAAGGGTTATCGTTGGGAAACTTCCGCTGGTTCCCGTTCCTATAGTGGTGAAACTAACATAGCGACATCATTGACGGCAATTCACCGAAGGTGCAAACACAGCAGTAGGCGGTGAAGCCGTGAGTCCTTTAGCTGACATGTGGGTGTAGTATGCCATAGAAGATGGTAGAATAGACACTTAACGCCTCGCGCGACTCTCTGCGCTGCGTGCAGTGCATAATAGGCAGTGATTTACTATGAAAAAAAGGTTTGGGTTTCCCAGGAGCAGATAGATTATGCGTCAGGGGATGGCACTATCGCTGTTCACCTTGCTGTAGAAAAGATTACGAGAGCGGAAACTATTCACAGGTACCAATAGGGCAGTAGCCTGTGTGTTACGACGGAACCCTAGTCCATCAATGCCCCAGCATTGTAGCTTCTACCTCTTGCGGTAGCCGTGAAAGACATGGTACTGAGACGACTGTTTTAGCTACTTACCGTTGGAATGTCTTGACGGGCCTCGCACTTTGCCTCCTTGAGGTCCGGCTGGGTATGGCGTGCGAAACGAGGGGTGCTGCGGTGCTGAGGATGATTATTTATATATTTCAAATATTGCTGCTATTTCACGATTTTATTTTGAATATATCTATAATGCTATCGTACTAGGATTATTTGAAGATTGCTTACAAGAAGAACCAGATGAGCACGGACAGGGAAAGTGGGAGGGGAAACAAGAGGGCAAGAGTGACAAGAGGATCACGGAATCCAAAGCACAGCAAAAGGAAAGCACTACATTGTGCATAAACCTAGCAGATTAAACTTAGGAAACTCTTAAGCCACGCCGAGAATGCAACACGTGGAGGCGACAAGCGGCGCCTCACGCGCCGCTCGAGGAAGCACGGGGACGCTTGCGGCCAATGGCGCGGGTGAAGAGCACCGTGGCTGGAGAAGGCATCCCAGCCGAGGAAGAAGCGGCCTCCGTGCCGTTCGCAGCGGCGGACAAACCGCGCAAGACGTTGTCCGCGTGAGCAACATGGACGGCGAGAGAGACCTTTCGACGCCAGGAGGCCAACAACTTGCCCACATGCATCCCTTTAGATGCGGCTGCGTGCTTGGCTAGCTCCGTCAAGAAAGCCGTGGCGTGGCCGCCAAGAGTACCAACTTCCGTGACTGCAAAGGGAATGAAGCGGATGTCGGGGCGACTCCTCAACCCCTCCGAGTACTTCTCGAACTTGGTCTTCTCAACATGGCGGAGAGCGACTTCGGGTGACGGGGGGCTAGACACGCCGAACAAACCGGAAACCACGGCATCAAGGGCAAGTTTTGAGCCTCGGATGCCGTGATAGTGCAAGACACCCACATCCGCGGGGAGACCGTCGTTGCCGTTGGGGAGTTGAACTAACATCGTGGGATCTGTGAGAACCTCGACGCCAACCCCGAGTGCGCCACGAACCTCGGAGATGATTTCCGAAAGGGCCGTCACTAACCAAGAGTGAGCGGTGTGGACCGAAGCATCTCCGCCGCAACGAGCCAAATGGTCCGCAAAAGCAGTGGCCCACGCATCATCCGACATGTCAACACCCGCCGACGAGAACGCACCCCGCATAGCTTGAACCGAGATATGGCAAGAAGCACAAGCAGTGGGGGAGCGTAGAGAAGAGAGGATGCGAGATGAGGGTAGGCCGAAGATGCGACAGACCGCGACGCGGAAAACTGCGTCGTAGTGCTCAGGGAACTTGTCACGGAGCTCGCCCAGGCGACCCGAAGTAGGAGGGTCCGAAGCCAAAAACGCAAGGGCGCCGTGGCCGAGACGAGATAGAAAACGCCTAGACTCCGGCCGAGCGCGGTTGGAAAACGTGGGAGCGAGCTTCGCGAAGCGAAACAAGTTGACTCGCTCACTGATGTCGGCTTGTAGCTTTGGAAAGATGTCCGTGGCAAACGCAGAAAGAGGGACGAGCGAGGGTAGGCCATCAAGGGACTGGGCAATCTGCTCGTTGTTTGATCGGGCTTCGGCAACGCAGCCGGCGCGAGCCACCGTTGGACGTTTCGGGGGGAGCATCGCTAAGGCTGTGGTTATCAAGGGTTCAGACTCGGCGAGAGCGTGAGAACCGCACGCAGCGTCCAAGCGCGCCCACGACGAAGCGAGTTCTAACGACCGCATGGGTTCGTTATCCCCGTCGTCTCCGTCCGGTGTACCATGCCTACGGGACACCGCTGTGGTCATAGCACTCGCTAATCGTCCATACATGGTCGGCTCCATTGGAACATCGTCTTGGGAATCCCCGCGCACGCGAGCGTCTTGTGTTGTAAGGAAACGAATAGCTGAGCCCACTGCCAAACCGGCCGCTCCGACATGGGCCGCATCCGCCAAGGCAGCCAAATCCCCCACCCCCATGCCGCCGAAACGTATGGGAAGAGACATCTCGGAGCGAGTGTTGCTGGATAGGCTAGATGCGGGAAGGCCCAATATCTCAGCCGCCACATCTAGGGTGGCATTGTCAGCGCGCTCGAGGAATGTTACGACGGTGTCACCGTAGCCCTCACCCCTGCCAAGACCTCGGGGGACTGTACGGGCAAAGTGTCCGAAGCGGCGGTTGCAATGTTGATGGATACGAAGCGCAGTGTGAGTCTGCCGGTGAGCCGCTAGACCCCTTAGACGTTCGCCGTAGGCCTCATACTTACTTAAGGCCGTTTCGAACACGTCTCGAGCAAAATCGGATGTACCCATTGGCCCCCCCAATACTTTCGTCCCTTCCGTGGAGACATTTACTCCCCGCATGATGTGGCCGTCGGGTAAGTTATCGAAAGCATCACCGACACCCAAAGGGGAATACAAACAGTTTTTGCGGATGGTTACGGTGAGGCCAACGCTAGCATACGCCTCCGGCATAGCGTCACCAATAGCCACGAGAGACGCAGGGGGTCCCAAGAAGTGAGCATCATCAGAATAACAGCATACAACGGATTCGTTCGGGGCAATCGCAGCCAACTGTTTGTATACCCGGGAGGCAACTATTGCGAAGAACATGGCCCCGAGAACGCAACCTTGATGGACTCCACGGGTACTCGGGATGCGCATGGCCGGGCCGTGAGCATTTGATGAGTCGTAAACGTACAAGGTAGATGGACGGCCATACAACATAGTAGCGACGCGGAGCAACGTGTGGTCAGATCCTATGATTCTATTGAATAAAAATATTTTTTACAAGAAAAAGCAGTGGATGCCACAAGGCAAAAAGAAGAAAAGAGAAAAAATCCTGAGCCCGAGGAACAGAAATCTTCTAGCTGGTACATTGTTACAGGGCTGTTCACATTCAGTGTGAGCTGACATGAGTCATCCCAAGGGAACGCATAGTTCTATTTTTGAGAGGTTCGACGGAAACCCTCCTCAGTTTCTCTGGAAACCCTCCTCAGTTTCACAAGGGCTTTGCTATCATAACCAAATACTAATTACATTCTTGCTACATGTGAGAAATTAAATGCTCTCATGCAGTCAGCCATCTCAACGTCAGTAATCATCTTCTTTGATTCATTCCTTGTTTTTTTCCTATAGATTCAACACTCTCAACCTCTATCTGCATCACACACAATATTTCTCAGTCTATAATTTCAATAAGCACTCCTAGCACATCGACCAACAACGTCAACATGGTATCAACGCGGCGAGCGAGGATTATATGTTGTCGCTGGCGATACCAATAGCAAAACTGTAAAGCGTGGCATGTATAAGAAATCGAATATAACGGCGGTACACCAAGTATGGTAACAATGCTTAACACGATAACTGTGGGGCAGAATGCATCAGTTTGCGCGTCTCCGAGTTCGGGCGCGCTTGCATAATTTTGTGCGTGTAATAACGTCATCGAACCATGCGACGTTGTGCCTCAACGACGTATGAGCAAATGTACGAATGTGTGTTTGGAAACGTGCGTGTGTACAACAGTAAGTGATATATGAATGCTGTGAATGTGCACTTTCAATAGTGTGTGTATGTGTAAAATGGAGAGGGGGGGGGGGAAGGGAAACAGAGGGAAAGAGATGAGGGAGAGGGAAAGAGATAGAGGCGGGGGGGTGATAAAGACTGCGAACTAGTGAGGGAGTGTGTGCGTGTGTGTAATAGAGGGAAAGGGAGAGCATGTGTGAATATCAAAGAGGGACACAGACGGAGAGAAAGAGGCATGGAGGGGGAGTGTGTATGTCAGTGGGGGGAGAAAGGGGAAAAGGGAGAGATCGAGAGAGTATGCGGGTGTATCAACTTAAGAGAGTGAGTGTTAACAATGTGCTTATATGCTTGCTTCAAATTCAGAGAGTATATATATATATATATATATATATATATTGATGTGCTTATCAGTAATAGTATGTGCGTTAACAGTGTGCTTGCATGCGTGAGTAAGAAAGAGAAGAGCGTGCGGAAGTGTGTGTAGATGTTTGCGGTGTTCATGAAAGTGAGCATCATCAGAATAACAACATACAACGGATTCGTTCGGGGCAATCGCAGCCAACTGTTTGTATACCCGGGAGGCAACTATTGCGAAGAACATGGCCCCGAGAACGCAACCTTGATGGACTCCACGGGTACTCGGGATGCGCATGGCCGGGCCGTGAGCATTTGATGAGTCGTAAACGTACAAGGTAGATGGACGGCCATACAACATAGTAGCGACGCGGAGCAACGGTCGAAGCGCGGGATTTGCTGACAACTCGTCAAACAAGGGACGCCGCAAGAACTCGTTGAACGCGTTGGATGCGTCGCCTTGCATGTCCGCCCAGTCCGGTGAAGCGTCAAGCGCGGCTCGAACCATGAATTGTACGATCTCAGCCCCGCCGCGGACGCCGACCCCAAATTGGTGCCGAGCAGCCAACCATTGAGACACTCCGTCACCAATTACGGCGAGAAGCGCGCGATTCGCAAAACGAACTAGAACGGAGCCAATTCCAATCGGGCGCAGCGTCCCCTTTTGGTCGCGAAGTTCTTGCTCTTGTGCGCGTCTTTGTTCGGGATCAAGCTTGTCTAGCGGGATAAGTGTGGCAGAGGCGAGGAATGAGGCAACGCCTGGTGGAACTTCTGCATTCACGATGGCTTCGGCTAAACCGGTGAGAGTGTAAGGGGCACCCAACGCGCGAAGAGTTTCAAACCTCCAACCGTCGACGTGAGGACTAGACTTTCGAGGGCATCTAGCAACGACCTCCATGATATCAACTTCCGAAACACGGAGTTTGATACGAGGGAGGGAGAAGGGATCCGGCAACACGTCCGCGAGGTCGTCATCGTCTTGTGGGTGCAACCGTGATAATTCCTCGTGCACCCCGCGACCACTTGCAACGGGGTTGGAGCTTAGGGCCTCCATGGCACGACGGTACTCCCCAACCGCCGCTAGATTAGCCGCCCGGTGGGCGACCTTGGCCGAGACGCCGTTATGAAAGGGTTGCGAAGGGGAGATGGGGTCGGTGCCGGCCCTCGGAAATGAGGTAGGTGGCGATGCCCGCCCATTGGTAAGGGATGCGTGAGCGCGAGCGGCGGAAAACAATGTATCGAGATCTCTTGACGCCCAATGGGCTAAGCGGTTGTCACGGTAATCAGCGACTGGGTCAGGGGGCAGATGCCCCGCGGATGTGAAATCAGCCATGGGGCGCAAAACTAAGCGCGGAAATAAAAGCAACGCCGCCCAAGCCGCTTCCGCGGAAGCCCCTTGGCTAGCCCTTCCGCGGAAAGACAAAACGCAACCGACGAGCTCCTCGAAGACCGGCTTGACGAGGCGTACCACCGAAGGGGGGACGCCGTTCGAGGACGTACTAGATCGGAAAGAAAGGAGGTAGGACTCGAAGAAGGCTTTGGAGTTCTCCCCACCAATGGCCCCATGGTCAAGGCACCATTGGACGGCGGGGGGCAAGGACTGGGGATGCGGCGGGGACGGCTGACCGCGCGGAAGCGAAGCACCGCATGCCGGCGGTTGGGAGGGCGTAGAAGTACGGTGAGAGCAAGAATGTTGGTGTCTACTAAGGCCACCGCTCCGAAAGTATCGTCCGCAAAAAGTGCACGGCGCGAGAAGGTGGCGATCGGCATCCACAACTGGGCAATTGTCGGGCGCAAAAGTGCACGTTGTCGCGGGGGAATTTAGGTGGGCGCATAGCGCTTGAAGGGTCGGGAACGACGCGGAGCAACTAACGCACCTCAAAGGAGCGGGGGAGCGCATTGTGGGAGTGGGGGGTAAAAACCGGGACGGAGTACTTCCAGGTCGTAAGGCATGCGAAGGCGCTTGAGCATTAGGTGATGATGTCGGAAGGTCACCCGGAGCGGGGGCCATAGGGCGCGACCCGGCCCCGCCGCCGGGCGACCGGCCTAGAGGTGGCGGTGGAGGACGCCGATGACTATGTCCCGGCCGGGTCGCCGCGGCGGCCATCCGGGGTGGCACGTGTGTCGCGTCCTAAAATAAGAAGAGCACGCGGGGCCGAAGAAGGGGGGGGGGGGGTATGTGGCTTGGACTATACCGGAAGTCGCCCGAGGTGGCGCGGTGGCGTGCCTTGGAGGGAAGATTCTCCGCCGACGTGGTGGGCTCCTCGATGCCGGTCCGTCGCGCCTCTACCCTCGCGGTGCTTGTAGTGGAGAGCCTTGGAGCCCCCGATGGAGATGCTCAAGAAAAGAGCAAAGAAGCTATTGGGTACCCGTGTACCAACCGCCGCAAGAGTCGGATGGAAACTCCGTCATACAACGCCGTATCGTAGGTAGTGAGGCGCCCAGCGATAAAGGATGACCTTGCAAATAGCGGGCTCCGAGTACGGGTAGCGATTAGAATGAACAAAGCGGGATGAGAGCAGTACTGACGTTGCAGTACCCGTACACGGATAGCGATGACGCGTGCCGATGCCTTGAGCCTTGCTGAAGGGGATGACCACGCGCGGGCGAAAGTTGTAGCGGTACCGGTAGCGGCCAAGGGTCTCGAGGATGCCGATAATAGGGGCGGTACGGGTAGTTGTACCCGGTCACGGGTCGAGCGACGAATAAAAGATCCCGGGAGGGTCACGCTGGCGATGGTACAAATAAAACGCACCGGAGCCGCCGACGGCGAGTGACCGCGGACGATAAAAAGGAGAACTTTATGTATAGGTACCGCGCGATGCCACAGCGTAGGAGAGCGCCGAGACAAAAGCAAACACGAATAGGCGGGCAGGCGTCACGCTCACCGCTACCAAGTTCCGTGCTCGCGGGCTCCCGACCCAAGCTCAGCCGCACATGCGCATGCGGTGGCGGCGGGTCGTATAATGTATAATAGGATTCTTTGAAGGCAGGGAATTGTTATTATTATATTAAACATGGCGCCCGATGCTCACATGCGGGTGCGATTCCCTGCGATCCTTCTTCGACTTGTTGTCAGGGCCTAAGCGCCGTTAGATATAATGTAGCATCGCATCTCCAGAGTAACTATAATCCGTGTGTTATTTTCATATGTTATTGGAACGGCCGATACGAGTACCTGTACCGGTATCGATAGCGAGTGTACGTGTATACTGTCATGTGGTCAGATCTATTGCTTACAAGAAGAACCAGATGAGCACGGACAGGGAAAGTGGGAGGGGAAACAAGAGGGCAAGAGTGACAAGAGGATCACGGAATCCAAAGCACAGCAAAAGGAAAGCACTACATTGTGCATAAACCTAGCAGATTAAACTAAGGAAACTCTTAAGCCACGCCGAGAATGCAACACGTGGAGGCGACAAGCGGCGCCTCACGCGCCGCTCGAGGAAGCACGGGGACGCTTGCGGCTCATGGCGCGGGTGAAGAGCACCGTGGCTGGAGAAGGCATCCCAGCCGAGGAAGAAGCGGCCTCCGTGCCGTTCGCAGCGGCGGACAAACCGCGCAAGACGTTGTCCGCGTGAGCAACATGGACGGCGAGAGAGACCTTTCGACGCCAGGAGGCCAACAACTTGCCCACATGCATCCCTTTAGATGCGGCTGCGTGCTTGGCTAGCTCCGTCAAGAAAGCCGTGGCGTGGCCGCCAAGAGTACCAACTTCCGTGACTGCAAAGGGAATGAAGCGGATGTCGGGGCGACTCCTCAACCCCTCCGAGTACTTCTCGAACTTGGTCTTCTCAACATGGCGGAGAGCGACTTCGGGTGACGGGGGGCTAGACACGCCGAACAAACCGGAAACCACGGCATCAAGGGCAAGTTTTGAGCCTCGGATGCCGTGATAGTGCAAGACACCCACATCCGCGGGGAGACCGTCGTTGCCGTTGGGGAGTTGAACTAACATCGTGGGATCTGTGAGAACCTCGACGCCAACCCCGAGTGCGCCACGAACCTCGGAGATGATTTCCGAAAGGGCCGTCACTAACCAAGAGTGAGCGGTGTGGACCGAAGCATCTCCGCCGCAACGAGCCAAATGGTCCGCAAAAGCAGTGGCCCACGCATCATCCGACATGTCAACACCCGCCGACGAGAACGCACCCCGCATAGCTTGAACCGAGATATGGCAAGAAGCACAAGCAGTGGGGGAGCGTAGAGAAGAGAGGATGCGAGATGAGGGTAGGCCGAAGATGCGACAGACCGCGACGCGGAAAACTGCGTCGTAGTGCTCAGGGAACTTGTCACGGAGCTCGCCCAGGCGACCCGAAGTAGGAGGGTCCGAAGCCAAAAACGCAAGGGCGCCGTGGCCGAGACGAGATAGAAAACGCCTAGACTCCGGCCGAGCGCGGTTGGAAAACGTGGGAGCGAGCTTCGCGAATCGAAACAAGTTCACTCGCTCACTGATGTCGGCTTGTAGCTTTGGAAAGATGTCCGTGGCAAACGCAGAAAGAGGGACGAGCGAGGGTAGGCCATCAAGGGACTGGGCAATCTGCTCGTTGTTTGATCGGGCTTCGGCAACGCAGCCGGCGCGAGCCACCGTTGGACGTTTCGGGGGGAGCATCGCTAAGGCTGTGGTTATCAAGGGTTCAGACTCGGCGAGAGCGTGAGAACCGCACGCAGCGTCCAAGCGCGCCCACGACGAAGCGAGTTCTAACGACCGCATGGGTTCGTTATCCCCGTCGTCTCCGTCCGGTGTACCATGCCTACGGGACACCGCTGTGGTCATAGCACTCGCTAATCGTCCATACATGGTCGGCTCCATTGGAACATCGTCTTGGGAATCCCCGCGCACGCGAGCGTCTTGTGTTGTAAGGAAACGAATAGCTGAGCCCACTGCCAAACCGGCCGCTCCGACATGGGCCGCATCCGCCAAGGCAGCCAAATCCCCCACCCCCATGCCGCCGAAACGTATGGGAAGAGACATCTCGGAGCGAGTGTTGCTGGATAGGCTAGATGCGGGAAGGCCCAATATCTCAGCCGCCACATCTAGGGTGGCATTGTCAGCGCGCTCGAGGAATGTTACGACGGTGTCACCGTAGCCCTCACCCCTGCCAAGACCTCGGGGGACTGTACGGGCAAAGTGTCCGAAGCGGCGGTTGCAATGTTGATGGATACGAAGCGCAGTGTGAGTCTGCCGGTGAGCCGCTAGACCCCTTAGACGTTCGCCGTAGGCCTCATACTTACTTAAGGCCGTTTCGAACACGTCTCGAGCAAAATCGGATGTACCCATTGGCCCCCCCAATACTTTCGTCCCTTCCGTGGAGACATTTACTCCCCGCATGATGTGGCCGTCGGGTAAGTTATCGAAAGCATCACCGACACCCAAAGGGGAATACAAACAGTTTTTGCGGATGGTTACGGTGAGGCCAACGCTAGCATACGCCTCCGGCATAGCGTCACCAATAGCCACGAGAGACGCAGGGGGTCCCAAGAAGTGAGCATCATCAGAATAACAGCATACAACGGATTCGTTCGGGGCAATCGCAGCCAACTGTTTGTATACCCGGGAGGCAACTATTGCGAAGAACATGGCCCCGAGAACGCAACCTTGATGGACTCCACGGGTACTCGGGATGCGCATGGCCGGGCCGTGAGCATTTGATGAGTCGTAAACGTACAAGGTAGATGGACGGCCATACAACATAGTAGCGACGCGGAGCAACGTGTGGTCAGATCCTATGATTCTATTGAATAAAAATATTTTTTACAAGAAAAAGCAGTGGATGCCACAAGGCAAAAAGAAGAAAAGAGAAAAAATCCTGAGCCCGAGGAACAGAAATCTTCTAGCTGGTACATTGTTACAGGGCTGTTCACATTCAGTGTGAGCTGACATGAGTCATCCCAAGGGAACGCATAGTTCTATTTTTGAGAGGTTCGACGGAAACCCTCCTCAGTTTCTCTGGAAACCCTCCTCAGTTTCACAAGGGCTTTGCTATCATAACCAAATACTAATTACATTCTTGCTACATGTGAGAAATTAAATGCTCTCATGCAGTCAGCCATCTCAACGTCAGTAATCATCTTCTTTGATTCATTCCTTGTTTTTTTCCTATAGATTCAACACTCTCAACCTCTATCTGCATCACACACAATATTTCTCAGTCTATAATTTCAATAAGCACTCCTAGCACATCGACCAACAACGTCAACATGGTATCAACGCGGCGAGCGAGGATTATATGTTGTCGCTGGCGATACCAATAGCAAAACTGTAAAGCGTGGCATGTAAGAAATCGAATATAACGGCGGTACACCAAGTATGGTAACAATGCTTAACACGATAACTGTGGGGCAGAATGCATCAGTTTGCGCGTCTCCGAGTTCGGGCGCGCTTGCATAATTTTGTGCGTGTAATAACGTCATCGAACCATGCGACGTTGTGCCTCAACGACGTATGAGCAAATGTACGAATGTGTGTTTGGAAACGTGCGTGTGTACAACAGTAAGTGATATATGAATGCTGTGAATGTGCACTTTCAATAGTGTGTGTATGTGTAAAATGGAGAGGGGGGGGGGAAGGGAAACAGAGGGAAAGAGATGAGGGAGAGGGAAAGAGATAGAGGCGGGGGGGTGATAAAGACTGCGAACTAGTGAGGGAGTGTGTGCGTGTGTGTAATAGAGGGAAAGGGAGAGCATGTGTGAATATCAAAGAGGGACACAGACGGAGAGAAAGAGGCATGGAGGGGGAGTGTGTATGTCAGTGGGGGGAGAAAGGGGAAAAGGGAGAGATCGAGAGAGTATGCGGGTGTATCAACTTAAGAGAGTGAGTGTTAACAATGTGCTTATATGCTTGCTTCAAATTCAGAGAGTATATATATATATATATATATATATATATTGATGTGCTTATCAGTAATAGTATGTGCGTTAACAGTGTGCTTGCATGCGTGAGTAAGAAAGAGAAGAGCGTGCGGAAGTGTGTGTAGATGTTTGCGGTGTTCATGTGTGTGAGAGGTTGAGTGACTGTGTGTGTGTGTGTGTGTGTGTGTGTGTGTGTGTGTGTGTGTGTGTGTGTGTGTGTGTGTGTGTGTGTGGACGATTATGACGATTCGTGTCTTTGTGCGCAAGAGGGGATGTGTGTGATAGTGACACTGAGTGTTTTGGGGGGGGGATGTGGTCGTAGTTTGATACATATGTGGTATGTGGCCACATATGTCAACTATGCTTTTTCGGTGGGTCGGTGCGGGCGGTGAGTAGAGAGGTGAGACTCGTGATGGTGGAGGAGTGCGGTGTGCTTGTTCGGCTCATAACGATGGGAGGGATGTCGACCAACGTGCCTGGCCAGTGGTTGCGGATGGCGTTTGCTAGGGGAGTGTATTTGGCACGTATGAGGTGAGCTGTTTGGGAGAGGTTATTGTCCGTGCAGTATTTCCATTCCCCTATCTGGATCTTTTTTTGGATGCATATCGGCGGCGGCCGTTTGTGTGACCGACGAGGCGAGGTTCGAGGAGGCGCATAAAGTCGGGTTTGTAGGACACACGCACACACACACACACACACACACACACACACACACACACACACACACACACACATACACATCGTTGTTGCTTCTTCTCTTATTTGTGTAGCTAAAATTGTTCTTTGTTCATTTAAGCTTCTAATACAACATGTATTATAGACGCTGCTATTCTTTTGTTGATGTACACACGCGCGCGCAAACAGTCGTTGCTGAAAATGCTCTTACCTGGTAGCTAATGTGTTGTTTACTAGTTTGTTTTTTCTACTTCTACAACTTAGGTTGTTGTTGCTGTTGTTTCAAATGCATACACACACACATACATACGGAGAGAGACATACACACACACACACACACACACGCACACACGCTCGCGCTTACGCACACACAAATACAAACATAGAGGAAATTTCATGAAGTCTCTCTAGCCCTGACATGATGAGCGGGTCTAACTTACCGGGTGACTCAGTAGCATTGATGAAACAGCGGAAGTATATCATCAACAAGTATGATATTTTTGGGTGTTGCAACGTACTCGTATGGGCCACCTCTGCAAATACCTGAAAACAAATACACGTGCCGCGTAGGACACGCACATGGCTTACACGCAATGAGTGCTTTCAGCAACAACACTATCACGCGCACACGAGATTTCGACAAAAACGCCGCGGTCAAAACAGATGCATACTATTGAACTTGACCAATAGCAGGTTTGATGAAGCTATGGCGGTGGAATAGTAAGTTTCGACGAGTTGAGCGGGTGCAACTTACTGTGGCGGTTAGCCTCTGAAAGCTAAACGCTAGCACAAATCTGTTCTAGTCTGTCTAGTTCTGTTGTTGCAAGATTGCAAATGATGTTGTCGAGAGGCAATTGATGAGAGATGTTTCACTGCTGTACTTAGGCAGTAGATGTTGTAAGTGAACAAAGGAATTGTTAAAAGGTTCTGTCACCTCCCTCTACTGCACTAGACTTAAATAGGTTTCAGCCCAGACTAGTTACGCCTGCAAGCTTCGCTTACGTGTCAGGCGTTAGTGCTGCTCAACCGTCGTCATCTGTCCTTGAGACACGGCCTGCCTAGCATTGGGTTTCACGACGCGGCTCCTTCTGCATCGAAGAGCTCGCTCTGGCGCGTCATCTGGCTAGTTAGATTAATTATGCATATCTGTACGTACCGGGAGGTATTGGTCGTAATGTAGCATCAACACCATTACAATATTGCAGTAGCGACGTACCCACGAGTATACGTCCGTCATGTGGAAAAGCACGAATTGGTATCCGTAACGAGTACCTGTACAATGTCCTGCAATGTACTGTTGCAGGACTGTACTCGTCACACTCGTACCCTCCCCCTCTTGACAGATCAATGAGGCCGCCGCGAGGCAGACCTCCGTGTTTCTTGGCTCCTTTACTGAAGCAGTTACTGGGACTCAGGAATGCGCGCTGGGAAAGCGTGCATGAAGTCAATGTACGCCTGAGTCTTGGCGAACTTGCGCCATTGGGGCGTCTCCAAGAATTCTTGTAACGCCATTGTTCGATGCACCTCATTCAAACGGTAACAGACAGGTGGAATGTCGTCATCACTGAAGTGCGTCATGAAGAGCAAATATTTGCCTCGTCGCCCCGGTAGTGACTTGATGTACACAGCAGAGATGTGCGACACGTCAAACTCCTCATCGTCTCCTTCAGGTACAATTACTGGGACAGCTGGTCGTAGCGGAGCGGTAGAGCAGGGTCGTAAGTTGTTAACATGGAACACAGGATGTAAGCGTACTGTCGCTGGTAGTTTCAATCTGTAACTGTGTTTCCCAATCTGCTCCTCCACTGAAAAAGGGCCGAGCTGTCTGTCTCTGAGTTTCCTGTTCGGTTGTCCTCGAAGAAAAAGATTTGCTGTGACGACTGACACCTTGTCTCCCTTAGCGAAGTGTGGCGCTGTAGACGGTTCTGTGCGCGCTTGCATTTTGTCCTTATGTAGCTGTAACACAGAGCGTACCAAGGTGTGCACTTCCTGTAACAATCTCAACCGTTCTGTCGCGTCTTGCGAAATTGGAATCGACGGTCGCATGCTGAAGAGCAGGTCAGGAGGTTCCTCAGGAGAAAAACCAAAGTTAGCCTCGAACGGTGTGTGCTCAATTCCGAGTGCACGCGAAGCGTTGTACGCAAACTCCACTTGCGGTAAAAATGTCGACCAATCAGAGCCATCATAGCAACAGAAGCAACGAAGAAGCTGCTGAAATGTGTTGTTCACGCGCTCTGTCAATCCGTCTGTTTCTGGGTGTCGGCTGGAAGACATGTTCAGACGCGTTCCAAGGCGTCTCCAGAGTGTCTGCCAGAAAGCGCTGACAAATTTTGGGTCGCGGTCGCTGATCAGTACACGGGGCAGTCCATGTAAACGGTAGACTCCCTGTAAAAACAAAGTGGCAGTTTCTTCGGCAGTAATCGACTCTGTACATGGCAGAAAATGGGCCATTCGAGTTAGATGGTCTACTACAATCAGCACACTGTTAAAGCCGTTGCTCTCAGGCAAGTGTGTCAGGTAGTCAAGACCAACTGTGTGCCACGGTCTGGGTGGAACAGGTAATGGGTAAAGAGTCGCAGCCATCTGCGGTCGAATCTTCGCTCGTCGGCACACGACGCAGCGTTCACAAAAATCTTTCACGTCTTGGCGGATTCGTTTCCACCAGAATCTGTCGAGTGCTTTAGCAAGAGTGCTAGCAACTCCTCTGTGACCAGCTGACGAAATTTCGTGCAGCTCTGTGATCAATCTCAGTCGGAGCTCAGAGTTCTGTGGAATACAGAGGCGATCGAGACGCCAAAAGTACCCATCTATGGCTTCTATCCGGCTGTCTCTTGTCCACTCACCATCGTCCCCATAAAACGAATCTTGTGAGAACCCCTCGCGAATGAGATCAGCGAACTCAGGGCTCAGCTGCAACGCTTCAACAGTCAGTGAATTTAACTGTGCGTCTTCAAACAGCAGCTGGGACTTCCGTCGTAATTCTCGATCTGACGGAACCTCGCCATCCCAAAATAAGGGTACTGTGGCCTGAGGTACGAAGTCTGGACGCCGACTTAACGGGTCGGCTTCGTTCAGAGCTCCCTTGCGATATGCAAGTGTCATCGAGCCCACAAACGGTTGCAAATCCCGCAGGTATCTTGCTTGCCGCTTGTTCAGCCTGTTGTTCGGTTGCCTGAGCAGATGTCGCAGTGTGTCGTGGTCTGTTACGACAAGGAACTTAGAACAGCCTTCAAGCTAGCACCTCCAATGCTTGACAGCTTCGCATACGGCCAAAGCTTCTAAGTCGTACGCAGAGTAAGTGTTACCACGCTCAGCTGGATTCAGCTTACGCGCCCAGTAAGAGACTGGTTGAAGACCGCCTCCTTGGTCTTGCAACAGGACTGCTGCAATCCCCACTGTT
Source organism: Tetraselmis chui (assembly GCA_026401115.1). Taxonomy (NCBI): domain Eukaryota; kingdom Viridiplantae; phylum Chlorophyta; class Chlorodendrophyceae; order Chlorodendrales; family Chlorodendraceae; genus Tetraselmis; species Tetraselmis chui. The sequence continues at coordinate 16,370 of JAPMLY010001220.1, forward strand.
GAAGCATCTGTAGCCACGGTGAACGTCGCGTCCGAGCCGACCTCCGGAAGGATCAGGCATGGCGCGGAAATGAGCCGTAACTTGAGAGTCTCGAAGGCTTCCAAACAGGCAGGCGTCAGCGTAACCTTCTGTGGCTGGGACTTCCGCAGTAAGTCCGTCAATGGAGCCGTAAGGTCGCTAAAATGGTGTATAAATCTCGCATAGAAGTTGCAGAACTGTACGAAACTGCGAACCTCCTTCTGCGTCTTGGGCACTGGCCAGTCTGCAACGGCCTCGACTTTCTTTGTGGAAACCGAATTTTTTCCGGCTGACACAGTGTAGCCCAGATATTCCATTTCTTGCAATCCGAAGAAGCATTTCTTAAGGCGTAATTTCAGCCCTTCCTCCTTGAATCGCTGAAGCACTAGACGTAGGTGCTCCAGGTGCTCTTCCAGTGTTCGACTGTAGATACAGACGTCATCCAGGTAGACTGTCACGAACTTATGTAAAAAGTCGCGAAGTATGTCGTTCATCATCCTCTGAAATGTAGCTGGTTCGTTGCACAGCCCAAACGGCATGGCGACCCATTCCATTAAGCCATCAGGGGTCTGAAAAGCCGTCTTGTGAACGTCATGATCACGCACTCGAACTTGCCAGAATCCAGAAGCGAGGTCGAGGTGTGTGTAAAAATTCGCGTCCTTAAGTTCGTCCAGAGTGTCGTCCACACGCGGTAGCGGGTAAGCATCTTTACGCGTAACCTCGTTAAGACCACGGTAGTCAATGCACAGACGTAGCGAGCCATCAGCTTTTCGCACAAAAAGAATTGGCGAGCCGAACTCACTGTAGCTGGGTCGTATTAAACCAGCTTCCACTGCGTCTTTGAGCTGTCGATTCAGCTCAGCGCGTTCTGCGGGTGACAATCTGTTCAGACGTTGGCGTCGCATTGGGCCAATTGTTTCAATGGGATGATCCCACTGTCGGCTTACATGTGGAGAGTCGACAGGTTGCAGTAACTCCGGGAAGTCATCGAAGAGTATCGACCGGAAGTTGTCACGTTGTTCTGCTGTTAGTTCCTCTCCAGTGTGGAAGTCTGTCGATTGTTCAGCGGCTAATGTAAGTTCAATGACGTAAAAATCAGCGTGACGTCCCCTGCTGCGGCGCGTCTTGCGCATAAGCTTCTGAACTTTAGTAGACGACAGGAGTAGACACTCAGGGCGTCGTTCCTCAAGTGTAGTCTCCACTGCTGTGCCGTCCATTAGTGTAAAAATTCTGGTTGTACCAAATTGTAAAGAGGCATGTTTGTCGCAACCAGCCTCTCAGTGGCTGGTTGCTAGTCAAAATCTCTCATGGGAAGCGTTCAATGAGTGAAAAGTGCTGGTAGTTCTGTAAGCAAACTACAGTGGAGCAGTCGCTATGCGAGGATTGAAGGAAAGAAGTTACAATGTGGAATATCCTGTCACCGCCCTCCATTGTGCTAGACTATTTATAGTCTAGCGAAGCTCGCCTTCGGTCTCGTCACGCGTCGCGCTTCCTCAGGCAGGTGTCGACGTGTCGACGTCCGTAGTCTTTCGTAGGCCAGGTTGCGTTACCAGTTGGCCTCGTGCCTAGCGTCTTGACGCATGGGAGAACTCACTGTGCGTACTGTACATACCGGGAGGTACATATACGTACAGTACTGCGGACAGTGTCCTCGAGCTTCACAATGGCAAGTGTAACTGCTAGTACACTACATCCGTGGAAGGTACGGTATAAATATCGTAGCGAGTACTTGTACTAGTTCTGTAACGTACTGTCACAGGACAGTACTCGCCACACTCGTACGCTCCCCCTCTTGACAGGATGTGAGGCTGGCCGAGAGGCCAACCTCAAGCAGTAGGTCTTCGAGCTTTCTCCATAACTCGAGTCGAGCGCTGCGTTGCAGGCTGTGCTCTTAGGAGATCCGGGCGTCCTATCTCAGTGCTGCTCTTCAGCACGACGCAGATGTCTCAAATCCGGGCGGTGTCGTAGCGATGGGCGATACCGGTAGCGACACTTCATCTGAGCCTGTAATCAAATGTATCGATGTGCTCCTGTAGAAAAGTCAGCACTTTTCATATCATCAGAATCATACAGGTACAGGTACTGTATTTCGAAGTGTCATCATCAATAATATTTCGATCCCTGTATACACTATGGGACAAAATAATATCAGTCGCGTCTGATGTCCTGTCTGTCAGCTACCATCTTCAGACAGACACAGAAACAGCACTTCAACCAGCAGGTAAGTGTATCAAGCACGGCAAACTCTCTCAGATTCTGTCGTAGTAGAGGTTGCACAGGCAGCGACTTCTTCGTTGCCTTTGACTGTTGTCGGTATATCTCTCTCGACAAACGAGGGACACTGTAATAAATATCCGAAAATACTACAGTCTTCTCCACCACTCAACTCATCTTCCGTGCATTCCATATCGACTCCCTTCAGCGTGTCTACGCATCAGGCTCGTACCATGCCAACACTTTGTTGCGCATCGAGGTAAAGTCAATAGACCTTGCCAACTTTCAAGTTGCACAATCTGGTCCAATCGTATTGCCTCGGCAAACTCGGATTGTGGATATCTCGCTAGTCACGAATTACACTACCACTCAGTATCATGGTTTCTTGCCAATCAATCTCTCTGAGTCTCTGGTATGCAAACGAGCACTAACGAGCAGCAAATGAGTTCGCGAGTGAAAACGTGGGGTCGAGCCACGCTCCGAAACCAATGTCGCAACCCGCCTCTCAGTGGCTGGTTGCTAGTCAAAATCTCTCATGGGAAGCGTTCAATGAGTGAAAAGTGCTGGTAGTTCTGTAAGCAAACTACAGTGGAGCAGTCGCTATGCGGGGATTGAAGGAAAGAAGTTACAATGTGGAATATCCTGTCACCGCCCTCCATTGTGCTAGACTAATTATAGTCTAGCGAAGCTCGCCTTCGGTCTCGTCACGCGTCACGTTTCTCCAGGCAGGTGTCGACGTGTCGACGTCCGTAGTCTTTCGTAGGCCAGGTTGCGTTACCAATTGGCCTCGTGCCTAGCGTCTTGACGCATGGGAGAACTCACTGTGCGTACTGTACATACCGGGAGGTACATATACGTACAGTACTGCGGACAGTGTCCTCGAGCTTCACAATGGCAAGTGTAACTGCTAGTACACTACATCCGTGGAAGGTACGGTATAAATATCGTAGCGAGTACTTGTACTACTCCTGTAACGTACTGTCACAGGACAGTACTCGCCACATGTTCGTCATCAAGCCATGGTAAACCCAGGATTAAATCAGCTGTGCGTAAATCACGTAAGACGTTGAAAGTCCGTTGAAACTCGTGTCGAGTCAGCTCAAAAGTGACGTCACAGACTGTCGTAGAAGTCACTCGTTGTCCGTTAGCGAGTCGAACTGGAGTCTTACTTGGAGACTTCCGAGTCTGTAAAGCAAAGCGTCGTACAAAGTCCTCTGACACAAAATCAAGTGTCGCAGCGCAGTCCACTAATCCAGAAATTTGGTGTCCGCCATCAGGAGTTTTCACAGTCAACTCAGTTCGAATTAACGGGCGAGCTTCCGTGAGGTCAGTCAGTAGTGCTGTAGCTGGCGAAGAAAATTGTCGCAGCGTAGCGATGGACTGTTCCGAGTCGTCTGTTGGTACAGGTACCGAGTCGGGTTGATCAGGTGCTGTAGGTTCTGGTGAGTCGTTAAACGCACAATCTGCGTCGACTAACCACAGCTGTACAGGCCAAGGGGCTGGAGCAACCACCTCTTGTTGCGTTGGGTTCTCCAGTGACTGACGTGTAAAAAGCTGTGTCCTTGCTGGGAATTCTTGATAGAGTTTCCAGTGCTTAGTCACCTGAGTAAATTTCGCCCACTTCGGTAGTACAAATACAGCCATCGTAGATGTCGGAGATGTTTGACGACAATCCTCAAAATGCTGCGCAATCTGCTCAGCTAACTCCCAGGGTGGGTTGATGAACACCCGTTCTCCTGTTAAATCTCTGTCTAGAATCGAGTCACTCGGCGAACAGTGAGGTAAGTCACCGTGCGAGTTAAGACCTTCATCATCAGCACATCCCACCAACGTGAAGTTGAATCGTGCATGCAGAGGGTCAAAGACTGAGTCAACCAGTTTCCAATCAATTGAACGTCTGGTTACAGGTTTACGACTCTGTCTCTGCTTAGTCTGACGACGACGACCTGCTACTTGCGTTACAGGTGTCGCAACTGTAGTCGATGGAGATGTCGAAGGTGTTTCGACGACCTCTGTCGCTAACAGTGTTTCAGAATGAACAGTAGATGTAGCCGGCTGCTCCAGTTCATTTGTAGAACAGCCTTGCCACCATCATTGCTTCTTAGGTTGCATCGGTGCCTTGCCTTTGAACTCCGGACATTGGAACAAACGGTGTCCCTTCTTGTGGCACTTGAAGCAGAGTCCCTCGTCCATGTGTCGCTTACGCTCCTCAGCTGTCATTGCATTTGCGAGTGAATTAAAATCTTCGCGGCCAGATGTCTGACCACGTCCACCATTATTGCCACCTCCACGTCCACGTCCGCGGCCACGTCCACGGCCACCTTTGTTACGTCCAGACGTTAGAGGCTTCCTCGAAAGGGTCATCAAGGTTGCGCTTGCGTGAGGGCTGGGCAGATGGTCCAGCAGCAGACTTTGTATTGCCTAATTCCGGCGAGTCTGTCACGACGTCATTCAGAAAGTTTTGCAACTCCACTAGCGTAGTCTGGTATCCTTGCCGAGCTCGGTGTGACTTAGCTAGTCTCTTGAGCGCTTCGTTCGCTAGGCCATTAATGAAGCGTACACACTGTACCTCAGCTGTCAGGTGTTGACGAGACCGACGTAAGTAGTCGTTGTACTGTTTAGTGAAAACCGCATAACTCATCGTGTTACTCTGCGTAAAGTTTAGCAAAGCGTTAATTGCGTCGTCCCGAATGTTCGGAAGAAACGTCGACTTGCGTAACTCCGTAACAAGCTCGTTGTACGTAGATGGAATTGGAGGCTGATTTTTCCGGTTCAACCACCACCCACCTAGGTGTCCAGAAAACTGTGAAGTAACCCAGAACACTGCATCGTACGAGTTAGCCGTAATCCCTAGCATTGTAAAACGCTGAGGCTGTGCTTCGAGCCAATCCTCCAGTACATGAGGCACTCGACCATCTTGGTACGGTGAAGTAATAGCAGCCTTACGCTGAGTCTCCGTGAGGGTCACAGATAGTCCAGCCAAGTTGTGGGTAGGCATCGGCATTCCCACTCGTAAATCCGTAGGTCCTTCACCAGTCAGTCGATTAATGTGTCCACGAATCAGAAGCCATACAGAACCGGAGTCGACCGTCGTAAACCGGGAGTACATGTGGAACTGTCTCGGGATAGACGTGTCGTCTTGCATGACTGGAACATGTTGTGTGATTGCTCGATAAAAAGATTCCCACTGAGTCACGTAACCAAAGTGAAGTAATTCACTCTTGTGCTTCTCAGCACGAAGTAACCCCTTCTGTGAGGGCGTAAGTGTCAGACCGTCAATGTTGATGGTTTCCGGGACGACGTAGGTGCCATCCGGATTAACTGTCGACTGTGCCAAAACAGCCTGCTCGACCTGAGCAGGTGTACGTAAGTTGTTCGTAGCAAACAGGACAGGAATAGAAGCCGAGTACACGTAAACAAGCTGTCGTCCTTGAGGTAGTGTAACGTTAACAGGTTCACCACTCAACAGCGTCAAATCATCCGATGTCAAAACAAGACCGGTCTCCTCGTGTAATTCGCGAATAGCAGCGTCGACAAGCTCTTCGTTAGGTAAGACAGAGCCAGCTGGGAACCAAGTTTTACCAGAACGAGGCTCTCGCTGAAACACCAACTTCAAGTCCGACGGTTTAGTTCCTCCAACGTGAATTACTAAAACCACGTAATGTCCAGCTCCTAGAGAAGCCATCTCAACTCAATCAAACAACGTCGAGCAGATCAACGAGCAAATGAAAGCGTGCGTCGACCAAAGAGCTCCGAAACCAGTGTGGCGGTTAGCCTCTGAAAGCTAAACGCTAGCACAAATCTGTTCTAGTCTGTCTAGTTCTGTTGTTGCAAGATTGCAAATGATGTTGTCGAGAGGCAATTGATGAGAGATGTTTCACTGCTGTACTTAGGCAGTAGATGTTGTAAGTGAACAAAGGAATTGTTAAAAGGTTCTGTCACCTCCCTCTACTGCACTAGACTTAAATAGGTTTCAGCCCAGACTAGTTACGCCTGCAAGCTTCGCTTACGTGTCAGGCGTTAGTGCTGCTCAACCGTCGTCATCTGTCCTCGAGACACGGCCTGCCTAGCATTGGGTTTCACGACGCGACTCCTTCTGCATCGAAGAGCTCGCTCTGGCGCGTCATCTGGCTAGTTAGATTAATTATGCATATCTGTACGTACCGGGAGGTACTGGTCGTAATGTAGCATCAGCACCATTACAATATTGCAGTAGCGACGTACCCACGAGTATACGTCCGTCATGTGGAAAAGCACGAATTGGTATCCGTAACGAGTACCTGTACAATGTCCTGCAATGTACTGTTGCAGGACTGTACTCGTCACATTACCGTAGGTGACTCAGTAGTTAAACCGACAGCGGCCACAACCGAACGGCAACACACCGCGGCATGTGGTCGTTGCGACACCTTTGGTCAAACATTCTAGCCAACCTGTGGCTTATGCAATGACTTTAGCATGGGCCGAGTGGCACGGGCAGTGGAGTCTTGGGCTAGCATGAAGAGTTCGTTGGAAGTGCGGTCGGTCAATGCGCAGAGTCACAGTTGTTGCGGCCAGCGCGAGATCGCGAGTAGAAAATGTGATTGTGATTCAATATTAAAGAATAGCTTCGTTTTGATGGTATTCGTTTTTTCTCCCTACGCGCTTTAACTAACCACCCAATGCGCCTCTTTGCGATGACATGGCAGATTGGCGCGTGCTCCTGAGATTTCCTATCATGTTGCCTTTGTACTTTACCAAGGCAACGCGGAAGTAAAGCGTGATAACGTCCTGCGAGGATGTACGGACGTGCGGTCCGCAACCTCGTGGTAAGTGCAACAAACCTCGTGGCGGAAAAACGATGCACTCTTTTCCCTCATCATGATCTACTCCGTACATTCCCATTGAAATCATATCCAGGGCGTGGATACGAGGGCTACGTGGATTTGGCGAATTCACGCGAGAAAGAGATACTCCGTTTCCATTGGATGACATGTGCGATACGAGACGGAATCTTTGACAGCTGTACCCGGGGGAATAGATCTGTATCACGCTGGTTTGCGAGACGAAACCCTAAATTATTGCTTACAATGCGGGATGGGTATGTTGTATTATATTAAGGAGTGAATTGATTACAAGCCATTTTAGTTTACCTCCGAGATAAGATAATTTCTCCAAAATAGGCATGGAATTCGAAATTACCCGGGTACCCTATACCCGGTTCCACGCCCTGCTCCCACCCTCCTCTCTCTCCCTCTCCCTCTCCCTCGCTCTCTCTCTCTCATTAGACCACTTTCTTTCCTTTTCTCATCCTCTCCGTCTCCATATCCCTGTGCCTCTCCCTTTAATATTTTAATATTTTTTTTTAATATTGGATCTACCATTCCCCACGTCCCATGCATATCATTCTTGCCTTTCCCTTCCAGTCATTTTGTAAGCAACAATCCTATGCGACTCTAGAGGGGAACCCCTCGCTCCGCACCCCCCGTGCGCGCGGAAGCGCGCGCCCTGAAGTGAGCACGGACAGGGAAATTGGGAGGCCACCAAGCAAAATGAAGAAAAGAGGGGAAAACCTGACCCCGAGGAACAAGAAGGCATGCCACACCGTCAGCACTGCCCTCCTGAAAGGCGTCGCGGAGATAAGAACCCAGAGTGCCATGAAGAGCAGCAGAAAGACGTTGCATGAATTCACGTCGCACATCCCCCTGATGTGCTGAAATCGTCTCTAGAGGCGACCATCTTTGGAAGAACAGTTCGGTATCGTGGCAGCCTGAGAAGCCTCCGTGACCTGACCGAGTCCGACGCGCTCCACTGGTGCATAGTCGCCGCGTGCGTGTGACTATTTTGAAGCCTCACTCAGACCTCAGCGAGAGAGATGACGGAGGAAAAGCTGGTGGGGGACTTTGACACCTGGCGGAAGGTGATCGCCTTCCTGGCGAACTCCAGTCCACGGTCTGTGGCCGTCGTCTCAGTAACTTGCTCCGCGCTCCGGCAGCTGTGCTCCGAGGACTCCGTGTGGCGACGCTGCTGCGAGTGTTGGTGGCGCCGACACGCCCATCATCAGGCCCCTACCAGTCCAGAGTCACTTCCACCGGTCGGATGGCCTTTAACCTCGTTAGGGGTGTCTTCACATCGAGTGGCACACGCGGCTCTACAGCACCTGGGCTTCACTGCAGTGGGCCTCTGGGCGTGCGGCACGAAGCATCCGTTAGGAGAGCTTTTACAAGTAGACTGCCGAGACGGAAAGGTACTCTGCACCTGTGCTGTGACTGACAAACCTGAAAGTCTCCCCTATGTATTCTCACAGTGAACTAGCGCGCGTGCAACTAAGGGTAACACGGTCGCGGTCTTACTGTTGGCGTTACTGTGTACTCCGCAGATTCGAGGCTCGGTCGTGTCTGTGGACATGGCAGAGCTGCAGAACTCGAACCAGGTCATGAGCGCCCCGCTTGTCATCCCTTGGCGCTTGGAGACGGAGATTTTTCGTGTTGACTTCACCGAGGCGACGACGGCACAGGCTTCGCCAAAACGGGACTTCGCAGTGCGGTGGGCTGCACCCGTTGTCTGTATGTCCGTTCGTTGCGTCAGTGAGGGAGGCGGCAGTGCTACTCTTCGAGCGGACAGCGACGACCACTTCGTCCTCACCACACCCAAGCCTCGCATAGGGCTCATCGCGGGCAGGCTGGACATATACGGGGCCTTCTCCGACCAGGTCCGATGCCCCTCTACCACTCGACCCGTCGCTGACATACTCCAACTCACGCCTACATTAACCTACGCCTGCCCATCCGTCGCGATCGCAGCTAAGGGCGCAAGACCCGACTGTGTCCAATTCCTACCGTCGTGTCGCTCCGTCGCGCTGCTCGTCCGAGGCTTCGCATCAAAGCCTCGGCTTAAATAGGGGCGAGCTCGCCTCCGTACAGCAGTTACCTGGAGTGTGGGCGGCCCCGTACGGAGCACATGGGTTTGAGTTCCTTCAGGCAAGCTCTCCCCCTCCGCCATCAACACGCCACAAGGAAACGTCATCTGTTGTCTCCATTTCTCTACATATGTCAACCCTTCACTTCCCCACAAATATCTACCATCCTTTTCCCCACTCTCTTTCGCCCATCTATAGTTCATTTCCTGCTCGCCCGGCATCACTGCCCCCCAAAACCTGCATGATGACCCCCCACCGCTTCGCCTTGTTAGGTGTCACTGCAGTATGAGCAGCCTCGAGTGGGCTGGGAGGACAGGCCGGGGATGCGACTCTCCGGAACAAAGATCACCGGCGACCCCAACGTCCCTGCGTTGGCGATATCCTTTGTCGCCGACATCCAGGTTGGGCTGGGTCGCAGAGCACATGTGCAGGGACCGTTGCCCTTTTTAACTCATAGCTCACCCGCCGGGCTGTGCTACCCCCCTCACCTCGATCCTTTGCAGACTCAAGTACCAGTACAGGAGTTGTTGACCGACAACCGTCCGTTGATTGCATTCCCTCAAGGCGGTGCGTCCTGTGCCACAGACACATCGCTTCAAAGGATAGAACCCCCTTTTTCTAGTGCACGCCCACACCTACCCCCCGACAGCCTCCTTCCTTGTTTGTTCCTTATCTGCCCATCGCCCGCACAGGCCCAATAATTGTGGACCTCAGCCAGCGCTCCATCGCCGGCATCTACCGAGCGAAGGGGCAGATCAACCGGGTTCCGGGGGTGTGGGAGCCGGAGTGGGTGGGCGCGCAGCTGCTGGTGTACCACAACCGGTGGTTCTCCGTGCTGTGGCAGGACATCGGGGAGCAGTGGAGGCACATCATCGACTACAGCCCGTTAAACATCCCGTGTGGCTGGGCTGCCGGGTCGGACACTGGCGAGGTCACCACATGAACAACCAAGCTTAAATTACTGCCGAAACACATGACAAAAAAATTCAGCTAATGTCGCATTTACTGTCAACAATGATGCAAGTAGACGTAGGTAAGCATCTAGTTCGCTCCCATTGCAACTAGGGACCCTTGGGGCATATTTGGGTGTGCTAGCTCCATGCGCACTTACGCCTCCAGGTCAACGAGCTGAGCGCTCAGCTCCCACAGTTTCTTCCCCTCCTCTGCGTCATGCGCCTCCACGGATGGCTCGATCTGAGCAAACTCGTGGGCGCCAAAGCCAGTGACGTCATTGTTGTAGTAAATTCCTCCGACCTGCTCCAGCTCCGGCGATGTGGCCATGTAAACGAGGCAGTTGCCACCGCCGTCCACCGTCTCAGCGACCCGAAAGACATCGTTGACCGCAAAGTCGAACAGCTTCACAAAAAGTGGCTTTTGATTGCGAAAGAAGCCAGTGCGGGTGATGAGCCCAGGGCCAAAGCTGTTAACTTCCACACGAGCGCCTGCCTTGCTCAACCGCCGGTGTAGCTCCCGCCCAAACAGGATGTTGCACAGCTGAAAGGGGAGGGGGAAGCATAGTCGGATAAACAATTGAGTTGGGTCGAAGGATAGCGACGACACATTGGTTCTTCATACGGTGCGTCGATTTACTTCGAAATAAAGACTGCAATGATGCAATCGGCAAATGATAACCGAGGTGACCGGCAAATAACCGAGGATAACCGGCAAATGATAACCACCACACTTTCTCTCATCCGACCTCAACATAAAACATTACTTGACTTCTTGGGCAGCAAACAAATTGTCGACATAATGCTATTACACATACAAGCTGTGGCATCCTGCGATATGCCCTTAAAAGGAAAGAAACATATTACCATCGTCTCCCTCCAAAAATCATCATTCGCATTATGTGTGTGTGGGTGTGAAGTACTCACATCAACTAATCAATTAAAAAAAACTGGCTATGCCGATGGCAGACGTCTTAATGGACCGAGCTCTGTCATCAGTGGTGTTAGGTGGAAGAGGAGGAGCGGGGAGGCAAGGCAGTGAGACGTTACGAGCTACGGCATGCCTTTCGGCTACACACCTTTGAGTCTTTGTATGCCTTGTCGGAGTCGTAATCTCCCCCGTCGATCATCTCAAAAGCCGCCCCCTGTTCGGCCATCCCTTTCAGGTTGCCCAGCGAGGCACCCACCCCCACACTGCCGCCCGAGCTCGTGGGGTCGTGCACCTCGGAGGCCGTGATAACAACGCGGCTGTAGCATTCACTCTCGCTTCCTGCACCACCGGGGCGGAAAACCCCACAACATGCAATGCCTGGTCGGATGCCCCCAAAATATGGCATGCATTTCACGGAAGGCCTCTGCGAGTCGCGATCTAACAAGCCCATACTCACCGGCAGACACTAGGGAAGGAAGTAGAAGGTTCGCCAGTAGGAAGTGGCCCAAGTGGTTGGTGCCGACTGTAATCTATACCGCACACACACACACACACACACACACACACACACACACACACACACACACACATTCAACATCGAGCGCTAATTGCGTGTCCTTCTACGTCAGAGAGCACAAATGACATTACTTGTGTTTGGTCCCTATGAAATCCCATCCTTCAACGTACGTCTATGTGGCTTGCAGGGGGTGTAGAGTGGGTCGCACCTCGAAGCCATCCTCTGTCCGCAATGGAGGGCCATCAACACCGCTGTACTGCAGACCAGCATTAAGGCACAGCACATCTAGACGCTCCCCGCTGCCGTTGAATGACTCGGCAAACGCGCGAACGGACTTCATAGAAGCCAGATCACACTAGACCATGGCACAGGTTGGAGAGGGGACAGGGAAGGGGGGTCAATGTGCTTCTTCCTAATGAGTCAGTTCTGTGCGACCAGATGATATATATATATATATATATGGGGCGAGTGGGTGGACTAACCTCGAGCCCGACCGGCTGAATTATCTCTCCCTGTGACGGCGCTGACGGCAAACTCGCCAGTATGCGGGCCCTGGCATCCTCTGCCTTCTCCATCGTTCGGCAAGCAAGGAAAACCTGTGATGTTTGGCAGCGAGTACGTCAATCCAGTGTGGAGGTCGGGTCGGACCGAAAGGTGGGTGCTTTACTAGGCGACGACGCGCGACATACCTTGTGACCGCGTGCGACGAGTTTGCTGGCGGCGTCGAAACCGATTCCAGAGTTACAGCCGGTGATGACGATGTTCTTCGCTTGAGCAGGGGAAGCGGCGACTGGAAGTGCCAACAGTGGGGAGAGCCCGGCCATCATAGCGCCGAAGAGAGGAGCGACGACGACACCCCGCCGGCTCGCTGCCATCACCAACCGGCTACCGGTTTCGCTAGACAGCTCATGCGCGTCCGGACTAGTGCGGGCGGAAACCCGTTTGACACCGTTTGAGGCCAGCCTGGAACAACAGCATAAAATCATGACATCCCGAATAATGATTAGACATACACGCTGGTACCGTAGCGTGACACGTACAGGAAGTCATCAGGTCACCTTCTTGAGCAGATGCTTTTCCATGGCAGCGGAGCAGGGCGCGTTCCGGCCGGGAGGGCTGCAGGGCAGCGCATCCTAGAGAGCGACATCCTGCGCGACAGGAAAACATTTTCGTAGAGACAGGGAGTCAAAGCCCAATCAAAACGTCTACGAGGCACTTGATCCTTCACGAAGTGAGAGCACAGCGTCCCGGGCACGCTTCATACGAGTGAGGGGCAAGCACACCGGAGTGCAGAGTTGGCACGGAAAAGAAGGCACAGTTGGTAAGGTGTTAGCCCAGCCTACGGGTACGTACGCTTGACATATAACGGACGCTGTTGCCTTGGTAGATAGACTAAGGCCAGTATGATTTAATTGTCGGTTTTAGGGTCCTTTTTTGGCCGAAATCGGAGGGGGGGGGGGGATTTATTCAGTATAACCCCGACAATTGTGTAGCTAGTACATTGGCAGTACTTCCCCAACCGTACTGCAACCGGGCCAAATATTGGTATGTACGCGCCGCCACCGCTGCGCAACCCAGAGCAGCAGACACCATTAATATTAAACCAGTTTCTAGCGCCGGAGGCAGGGTCCGTAAGTGGCCGCGTCGACGAGCTAGTACCGACGGCGCGATGGCAAGCAACGCCAACTGCACTGTGAAAGTGGCCGTGACTTGGGATGGTACGCTACTCGGTGGGCGGGCAGTGCTACATGTCTTTGACGAGCACTGGCTACAAGCACACACTTGCTATGAGCTGATGCAGAATGTGGCGAAGGACATAGACCCGGAGTTGTCCTTTGACCTCGTGGAGCAAGTAACGATGGTGTGCGTGGAGCACGAGGACATAGTCACAGGCTCCGGGCGAAAGCGACGGCGGCCCACAGCCAGCGTCACCGCCAACCGTTTGTTGCACGTGAATGTACACGACGTCATGGAGGATGTGCCCACAAGGCACTTCCAGTTCGAAGTCACCCTGCAAGCAGTGCGCCGTGCACGCGCGCATGTAGTGAATGTGTTCGACCGCATGAAGGCCGCGCAGTCTACCAAGAACATGCACTACCCGCCTCCGAGAAACTTCGATTCAATGGACGCAAAGGACAAGCTACACAACCTGTTGTTGGATTGGCTGCGGGAGCAGAAGGCAGGATGGACTCGGGCCATAGCTGACAACGAGGGAAAGACCTTCGTAAAGCATGTGACGGCGGCGTTGTTCCCTCTTTCGAGCGACATGTTCGACAGCATGTCCGACCCTAAGAACGCAGGCACGTATCGCTTCGCTTGTTGTTTGCTTGCTGCCCACATGCCCACATACATGCAGCGTACTGAGGCGTACGTACAACGGTATTTAATACGCTGCTCCCTATTTGTCAGACATGCCTAAATAACAATGAGAAGTATTATGCTAGGGGCTATCAAAGGAATGGCAAGCAGATGCTGCGTGCACTAGAGCTGGAAAGAAGGCGCGAGGCAACGACCTCAAGCCTGCCGCCGCCGCCGGTAGAGTAGCGGACAACTAGATGTGCTGAGAAATGCCTTTGTATTGTAGCCATACACCATAGTAATAATGTGGTTTCCGCTCTTAATGTTGTTCCCATGAGTGTACATGCACAGTCCTATGCAAATGCAGGTTGATACTGAAGAAACATGCGCTTACAACGCAGTTTGCGTGCTGGCAATAGAGTGCACAGTACTTTAAAATAGAACATCACCGAGCTACAGAATTTCTGGAGGGGGGGGGCAAATCGGAGGGGGGGGGGGACCTAAAACCGATAATTAAATCATACTGGCCTAATGCCCTGTTGCCGTGCTTGCAGATCGAAAGACTCCCAAGAGCGTCCGACGTTGACCTACTGCAGGGCGCGCGCTTGCACGCGCGCGGGGGGTGCGGAGCGAGGAGATCCCCTCTAGGGTCGCGTGGGATAGTTGCTTACAAAAGATATGCATGGGAGGTGGGGGATCCCTGGTTGATGCGAGTGATGCGAACGTGGGCGGCGATGCATGAGATGGGATTGGGTCCGGATGTGACATTTGGCTGGAATTAAATATTGTTTACATATAAATTCGAATGTGTGATCGCTAGTTAATTCATACATATAATATGATATGATGAATGTGTCAATCCTCGGGTAAATGAATGCTTGGGAGAGCACAAGAGTCACGACGGCACGCACGCTTGGTAGTGCGTGAGTGTATTGTCGGGGTCCTTGCCGTCTGCCGTTACAACGATGGGTGGTGCGGTGGCGGGGTGCTCTTCCTTTAGATGGAATCGCAGTTCTTCCATAGTCGCCTGCTTTGCGTCCAATGCGGTAGCGGTGAAGTTGCACTCGCCGCGATGGTGGGAGAAGAACTCGAAGCACGGGTACTCCGCGTTGTCGAAAAGTAGAATGAATGGCCGTTCGAAAGCGATGGCGAATACCCTAAGGGTGGAATAGAGCATCCACGAGCTTACGGGTAGGATGGTGCCGGGAGAGGGCGGTTCCTCATCGAGAGTGGGCCGTAGCATATTTTGAATCTCGTCGTCTAGGTCGGTAGTGCCTTCGAGGAACAAGAACTCCTTGGAGTAAAGCTGCCTGACGTCGCTGTTGTGGAGGAGCTGCGTGGCCGCGAGAGTCCGGAGCTGGTTCAACAAGTCCCACGTGTGTCGGTTGTGGGAATTGGACAAGCCGAACGTTGGAGGTGGTATGATGCCCATGGCGACGGTCACCGCTGTGAAGCCGCACGACCCGTCCGCCGGGACGTCTACAATTCGTAGGGCGTTGTCTTGGAGAAAGGCGTCGCGTCCCCGTAGCGTTGGAGACGGGGTCGGCGAGCATGCTATAGGCGGCGGCGTCGGAAGGCGTCGGACCACTCGGGTGGTAGATGTCGATGTTGGCTGGGCCCGGCGTTTGCGAGGTCGTGACGGCGGAGATGGCGGCCGATGGCGGCCGTGCGCGTCGTTGGCGATGTGAGGAGCCTCCGGCAGGGAAAGGCGATATTATAGCCCATCGTCGTATGTTGGCGGATAGTCGTTGTGAAGGCTCCGTAGAAGCGCGTCGGCGAGCGCGACCGGGGCGGTGGCATGTGTGTCGGCTGCGAGGCGCTGGAGGGTGGCGGTGTACTCGGCACGGAACATGTGGTCCGTCGCGGTCACGTCTGCGTC
Source organism: Tetraselmis chui (assembly GCA_026401115.1). NCBI lineage: Eukaryota > Viridiplantae > Chlorophyta > Chlorodendrophyceae > Chlorodendrales > Chlorodendraceae > Tetraselmis > Tetraselmis chui. The sequence goes on from JAPMLY010001220.1 coordinate 32,075, forward strand.
GGGATGCCAAGCTCTGCGCAAGCGTTCTTTTGCTTTTTCCCGCGCGGCTTTGTCAGCGCCGCGGGGCCAAAGGGACAGCAAGAGGGTCAAGGCGTCGAAGGTGCGAAGGCGGCTCATAGCGACGACCACGCTCGAAAGGTTTTTGGCGCTGGCGTTCGGCGGGCGTAAGTCTAGCACGTACGTCTTGTCTCGCCAGAAAGTTGCGCCTTGCGCGAAGAAGTCCGTGAAGGCGATGTCCGGAATCATGCAGAAGCCGACGCGCTCGATTTGGATGCTCTTGACAATGGACCCGCTCTCAAGGCGAAAGGCGGTCGGGAAGTTGTTGAACCAGCTCCGGACTCTCGCGGCCACGCAGCTCCTCCACAACAGCGACGTCATGCAGCTTTACTCCAAGGAGTTCTTGTTCCTCGAAGGCACTACCGACCTAGACGACGAGATTCAAAATATGCTACGGCCCACTCTCGATGAGGAACCGCCCTCTCCCGGCACCATCCTAACCGTAAGCTCGTGGATGCTCTATTCCACCCTTAGGGTATTCGCCATCGCTTTCGAACGGCCATTCATTCTACTTTTCGACAACGCGGAGTACCCGTGCTTCGAGTTCTTCTCCCACCATCGCGGCGAGTGCAACTTCACCGCTACCGCATTGGACGCAAAGCAGGCGACTATGGAAGAACTGCGATTCCATCTAAAGGAAGAGCACCCCGCCACCGCACCACCCATCGTTGTAACGGCAGACGGCAAGGACCCCGACAGTACACTCACGCACTACCAAGCGTGCGTGCCGTCGTGACTCTTGTGCTCTCCCAAGCATTCATTTACCCGAGGATTGACACATTCATCATATCATATTATATGTATGAATTAACTAGCGATCACACATTCGAATTTATATGTAAACAATATTTAATTCCAGCCAAATGTCACATCCGGACCCAATCCCATCTCATGCATCGCCGCCCACGTTCGCATCACTCGCATCAACCAGGGATCCCCCACCTCCCATGCATATCTTTTGTAAGCAACTATCCCACGCGACCCTAGAGGGGATCTCCTCGCTCCGCACCCCCCGCGCGCGCGCAAGCGCGCGCCCTGCAGTTGGAATAGAAGCAATCTATGTTTACGCTATGCCGGAATATGTACGGCATGCCGTTGTAGAAGTACATAACGCTCGGAACGTCTCCCGTCTTGTTGTGTGTCAGGCGGCCGAGGAGGGCGCGGAGGCAGCGATCGGTGACCGGCGTCCAAGGGTCGTCGCGGCCAATGCGCATCTTGTCTTTGGCGCTCCATCGAATGAGTGGCTGTTGATCTTGTGCGGCGCGACGCGGAAGCAAGGCGTGGACAATAGCGTCGCCCACAGTATGACGTAGCACCATGAAATGCGCGTTGCGAAGGTTCGGGTGGTGGATGGAGGCGGGTTTTTTTGGTGCCCCAATCGCGCAAGCGTTGATGCCGTCAAAATCGGCGTCCGTGAGGCGCCCGCCCCGTAGGCGGTCGTTGAGAGCAGAGAGGTCGGGCTCCATACGGAACTGCGTTTGTAACATCACGGTGGTGTGCACCTGACCGAGAATGTGGCGGCCGCGCGCGTTGCTTACGAACTGGGTGTCCCATCCGGGGCCATCGCGCTGGGCGTTCGCTGCGGTACGACTGGCGGCGTCGGCCGCCGTGCCGGCACGGATGTCCCCGTTGCCTTGAAACAGCGGTGCGCCGTGAACCGGACGATTTTGATGGTGGTCGCCCGTCAGAAGGACGCCAATCCCGCCAAACAGAGAGTGGGAGGTGTCCGGCGTGCGGCCGCAGTCTCGCATGGTTAAAAAGAGTTGTTGCTCAATGGCCGCGAAGTGCTTACCCGTCATGGTGAATAGCTCGTCCACGATGAGCAGACGGATGTCTTTCCATGTCTCTTGAAGATCCAACTTCGCTCGCGTCCCCCGCATCGGCGTGTCGTTTCCCCACCTCAATTTGAAAAGGCCGCTCGATGTGCCGAATACCATGTTAGCGGTGGTCGCTCCGATGTCGCCCATGAGGTTGATGACCGCTCGATGAGTGTAGGCGGTGACGGCGATCCATCGCGCGACCCCGTGTTGGTGCGCGAACCACACGATGGCGATGACCGCCGCGCTCTTCCCGGTCCCAGGCGGCCCGATCTGTTTCATCCGCAAGGGGGGCACCGCGGATATGCTGCCTTCGTTGCTCAATAGGTCCAACAGGTATTGGCATCCGAGATGGAGGGTCAGGTGTTGCTCCTTCGCGACGTGAAACAGTTCCGCCGTTTCTTTTATGTTGGGCTTGTGCGGAAGCATGTCCCATGTTGGGCGGCTCGAAGAAGTGGGTGCCGAGGCGCCCACGACCGGGGTGAATGGCCGCGGCTCGACGCTGACAAAGGTGGTGGAGGCGCGGCCCGAGGCATCGGCCCCATCCCCCCCGACGCCGGCTGTGTTGTCGGCTTCACCTTGTCGTTCGTTCGCGGCGCGGCGGCTGTAGCCCTTAACGTCATGTTTCCACCTCGCCTCGTGGTCCTTGAAGTGCTCGTGCGTGGCGCGGACGGTTGCGATGTTTCGGGTCGTCTCCTTCGAGGGTGACGGCTTATCATGGCGCAGTATCACTCGAACTTCTTCTGCGTACTCAGCAGCCATAGTGAGTTTCCCGGTGCGGCTGGGCACGGCCTCGGGCAAGTCCACGAAAACTTGTAGGGTGGGATCGACTTGGTGTGCGTGTTCTTGGTGCATTTTTGGCTTCCCGGCGTCTGTCTCAGCTTGCCGCATCTCGTCGCGCTGCACGAGCACATCCGTCCGGGCCGTATTTTTGGCGCGGACGATGTCATTGTTGTTTTCGAGGAGGCGGTCGCACACCCGGCGGCGCTTGTCTGTCATTGCGGCGCGCTCTCTTTCCCACGCGACCATCCATTTGTACCTTGTACAACGGGGTCGTCATCTGCAACGTCTCCGTCGTGAACAATGGAAAAAGCTTGATAATACTCTCCCTCGCCAAATATATGAATTAGAAATATATATATATACATAAATTGACGTTTATATATATATTTCTAAAATGGTATATATTATAAATAAATAATATACTATGTGTTAACTTATATATTCAAACATAACCTTTCATCATATTTATTACTCTTGGTCGGCTTCGGAAACGCGACGAAGTGGCCATGCAAGACCTTGTGGCGGAAAGGAGCGCAATTTCGGTAGCTATTGTCTTGTATGGTGATCAGGTAAGAGGAGGTGACCACAAACCCAACAAGCGCCCGTTCGACGAGCGTAAGTCCAACTTGTTGCAACCCATGGGGGCAACATCCTACGTCCAAGGATCGGATACTTTCGGTAGGGAGGTTTTAATTCCGGAGCGCCATGTCGCACTTCCGACACACAGGAATGTCTTCCAAATTCGAACCATGATATATTTCCGCCACCACTAGACGATGGTCGTCCGACATCCGGCGGGGCGGTCTACTAGTCGCCGCTTTCACATCACCGTAACGTCCAGGCATAGGCTGTCGATAGCGAGGGAAGCTAATGTTTCCTACTGTAAGACTATCTGTCCCAGGACCTAATAATTGCAAAAACGGTTGGAGGCCAATTTCATTGTTCCTGTAAGTAAGTATTTCTGCATGTTAACTATATATAAGTTCTATAATTTTTAGAAGTCACGAATAATACTATTAGGATTCATTATTTGTTTCCAAACAAAGTATGAACCAGTAAAGAAGAAAGGAACACAAGCACATAAGCAGGAGAGGGAGAGAGATATTTGTACATAATTAAGTTATGTAAGTAGGTATATCTGTTTGATACTGTATACTACTACTGTATTCGAAATATCAATCGGCTATATTATTTTATTATATCAAAGCCAACACGTTTCTTATTCCTGAAAATGCGGAAAAATGTTCCGAATAACGGACAGTCAATAGCCGTAGATATAACGAGCGATGCACGACATTTTCTGCCGGTACATTTGGTACGTTTTGGTACGTGGTTGTACGTTTGGTACGTTTTGGTACGTTTTGGTACGTTGTGGTACGTCGGCATGCCGCGTCGGATTTTTTGATGGGGCAGAAAACTGTACCCCGACGCCGAGGTGTGCGCACATCCGGCGAGTGATAGCAGCTTCAAACACAGAGTCGGAGTCAAACTTGAGGACCGGTGCGAACGCGCCCGTTTGAGAGTGATGGCGGGCATGCAAGTGTTTGATGTCCAAGAGGATGGTTTCCAATTCCGAACATGCGTCGTCTGTAGACTTAAGGAACCGCACCCACATGTAGTTGGTGTGGTGGTCGATGACGAGCAAGCAGTAGCGGAGGCCATGTGGGGAGGGGACATTGACCGGGCCCCAGAGATCAGCGGACAGGTTAAGGAGGGGGTGGGATGGCTTCGCGCAAGCTGCTGTGTTGCGTGGTGCAACTGTGACTTTGTGAAGTAAGCAAGAGTCGCAAGGAACTTTGTTTACAATGCTAGCTAACACATGGCTAGTCGGGACACCGTGAGTATGTTGGGCATGAAGGCTTTGCATGTTTAGGTGGCCAAACCGACGGTGCCATAGGACGGGATCACACTGGGTAGTAAGGGCTACCTGAGGTGAGGGGTCAAGTTCCGCCGGTGCGGATGGGCTTGAAGGGAGGTCCGGCTGGTGGGGAAGGAGGTAGAGACCGTTTCCGGACGGTTCTAGCACACCCATGCCTGTGGCTACCAAAAGGAGACCAGTGTCAGAGTTGAAGGGGAAGACGTATTCACATCCGCTGTGAGTTTGCATCTAGCTGACACTAAGAAGTCTGCCGATACGCTGAGCGGAGCGAGATGATAGGTCAGGGGTGTAGAGTGCATACACAGTGCGGTGAATGAGCTGGCCAGAGGCGAGTCTGGCAGAAATCCGCACTGAGCCACTGCCCTTAACGTCAACGCCGACACCGCCCACGCGAGAGGGAGCGGAGGGGGGCGTGAACTTCACGAAGTCATCTCGGAACGCGGTGAGGTTAATTGAGCAGGCGGAATCAACGACCCAAAACTGTGACAGGTTACGACCCGGGGCGAGGGAAGAGGAGAATGCCACAAAGCTGAAAGGGACACTCACCTCGTCGTCATCGTAGTCATCAGCGCAGTCCTCGAGGGTGGGTAGGCAATCGGTGTCATCGGCGGGGGCGTCGTCGGCATGGACGTCGCTCAGCAGCGCAGCGTGAGCAGAGGTGGTGCCACCGGCGGCGCCGTACTTCTGGACGGTCATCTTACGCTTGGCGAGATTCCACTTAAGGATAGCGTCATCCGTGGCAGTGCAGGCGGACATGAGATGGTTGAGGCTGCCACAAACGCCACACTTGTTGGGTCGATGGCTGCGAGGATTACGGTGTGGTTGGCCTCGACCGCTGTGCGAGCCGCGGCCCGCAGCGACGAACGCGGGGATGGGAGGGGGTGATGTGGCCGGAGCGGGTGTGTCCGTGGCAGGGTCGTCGTCCATGTTGTGTGCGAGGTGGAGAATGCTGGCCATCACTTCATCAGCCGACAAGAGGTAGTCTGTGTCAAAGGCGTTGATGACGCATTGCTTCGCCTAACCGTGTGGCCCGCTGCTGGAAATACCGCGCAACATGAGGAGACCGAGGTTGTGGGGGTGGATGGCAGCGGAGCCATCAACCATTTGGCATGTGTCGTTGTAGTCGTCAAAGGTTTGGCGCATGTAGTGGACATATTCACTGAGTGACTGACCATGGCGCTGTTTGACCATCAGGTTGTCCAGGAGGGACAAGGAGCGAGCAAAAGACCGGCAGTCGAGGCGTTCACACAGGATGTCCCACGCGGCAGCGGCGCAGTCGGGGCGGGCTGGAGAAACGCATTTCATCGCCTGGTCAGCGCGCTGATTCGCGATGGCTGCATGGAGAAGCGGCGTGTAGGCGTAGTGTTGTGTTGGTTCGTCGAGCCAAACGCCGGTGTCGCGGATGGCCAGCTGCGGAATGAGATATGCGGCCTTGATGGAGAGGAAATTAAGGAAGGTCCTCTTCCATTGCTTAAAGTCCGTGGTCGGGCCCATGACGGGGACCGACATCTTCATGGACCGGTTGAGGGCGTCCTTGTCGAAGCCGGGGGCTTCGTGTGCCGCCCGGCCGATGACTACCGGGTCAATGGTGGGGCGACGACTGCCACGGGTGGTGTGGTCGCCACGCTGGGCTGGGGGAGAATGCCGGCCATGGAAGGGAGGAGGTGGACCACCGGGAAAGGGAAAGCGGCCGGCCATGGTACGCGGCGGGCCGTACGGGTGCGGATGGTCACGGGAGGGGGGGACGAGGTGAGAGGGCGCCTCCGGGATGTGCGGTCCGGGGTGGTGAAGGGCATATCCAGCGGGGGGAAAGGGGGGGGAGGTGGGAGGTGATCAACCTAGAGGTCGTGACGCGAGGTGTCGCGGTGCGCATCGGCACGCGAGGGCTCGCGGGCCGCATCGGGACGGCGTTGTGCGACTGTGAGGTCGCCAACACGAGCTGCAAGGGTAGCAGCAACGACAGCCGTTTGTGCGTCCGGTGGGGCGTATCCAGGCTGGGGATGCACAAGCAAGGGGAGGGTGTGCACGTCGTGGCTGTCCCGGACGGGTTCGGGCTAAGCCTCGTGGCGGCGGTGAGCGACACGGGGGTGCGGATTAGCACCCGCAGCAACAACAACAACAGCCTCGGCCGACTGCGAGTCGAGGCGAGCGTTAATGCGCGCCATTTGCGCAAGGAGCAGCGCGAGAGTATCCGCGGGGGGGGGGGGGTGGAGAGTGCTCTGCTGAGAGCCTGAGTCAGGGGAGTAAGGAAGTGAAATAGGCGGAGAGTCGGCAGAGCGAGTTTTCGGCGCCATTTCGACAAAGGGCGAAAAAGAAAGAGCTGAATAAAAAACACGCAGCGGTAAAAACCGCTAGCCGGACTCGTGCCTAACAGCGGTTTCAGAGAGACGGCATGATGCCCGCCGACCCCTCGGCTTGTAGCCCCGGGGTGTCTCAAAGCACCTTTTCTGTATCCTCCACCTAGTGTGGGGAACAAGTCGAGGCCAAGGCCAGGACAAGTGGAGCGATGCGCTAGCGGCTGAGTCACTAAGATAATATATAAATAAATAGGTAAGCTACGGCAGGCGTGCAATATGGATGGGTATTCACCCGATAGTGCGCCCCCCCGTTCTCTAGCTTGGACCTGTGTGCACCCTGTCCACACACGACGAGTGCGTCGGTGTGGGTGGCTGGCTATCGCCGTCGAGTGGCTGACTTAGGAAGGGTGGTGGCGGGTTTTAAATCGCAGTTTATACTGGCGATACCGCCGACTACAAGTTGAAAGTACTAGGTGTCTATAGAAACTTGCCTTCTGCGGGAGAGCTGTCGATCGCACCTCGCCGAACCAGGTTGTCGCGCGTGAGTGACGTGAGGCGGGGGCCCATAACCTATTGAACCATGCAAACACATTTAGTGTGGGAGATAACTTACGCAAACGTAGTTACAGTCACAGTCCCGCAAACGGAACAGTTACGGCGACAACCAGCCTACATGCGTGGTGTCGGGACAACATAAGTGTGAGAGCTGTAGCCTAGCGACAGCTATGTACGGAGTCAAACAGTTTATCGGTATGTCCGATCTAGACATGTACTAATCATATCTAGAGCTGCTTACAGTAGCTATCTGCAACTAATACGTATACGGTATTACTTACAACGGGGACATATCCGCATCTCTTTGGTTTCGGAGACAAACTACTAAATTATCCCTTACGTGTGTGGATGGGTATGTTGTATCACTTGAAGGATTCGAATTGATTACAATACCTTTTGTTTATCTTCGAAATGAGATGAACTCCCCCAAAAGAGCGAGACGATCGAAATTATTCAGGTACCCTATTACCCGAATCCACGCCATGGGCCTGTGGTTATGAGGGTTCGGACTCGCCGAGAGCATTTTAACTGCACGCGGCATCCAAGCGCGCCCACGCTCGTCCGCGACTCAGATCGATCGAATGCAAGCATCTTAGTACAGTCATGTGTGAAAAGCGAATGGCAAGGTGATATCTAATAGTGAATGTTGTTTTCGTTTCGCTATTTTGGAGAATATCTCGTGCTCTTGTGGCGTTTTGGCCCCTCCTGCGAAATATTTTGACGTTTGATGATGGCTGAATAGTGAATGGTCGTCGCAATGATGTCGCCCGCCGAGTTTTGCGTGACTGCTTTAATGGCATGTACTTGATCATTTCACTAGTGTATTCCTCCTACTTCAGTTGGGTTTGCACCGATTCTACCCGCTTGGCTGTTTTCTGTGCTTGCGCGAGCCTATTAACGCTATTGCATGCACTCTTACTACTTATGATTAACGATGCGGAAAGCACCATCATTTTTACGATTTCTCATGTGCGGCTTGCACTCTTTGCATATATTTTGACGGCCCAATATGGCGAGATTATTAGTAGTCATAACGCGGGCACCCCCCATCCAATGATATTCCCGAATTGCATCGCGCACTTACTTGCGGCATGTGCTCATACAGACATAGTGGCGGTGCACATTGTCCCGGATCATCCATGTGGTGTTGTGGCGTGAATGAAACGAGCCAACGATGGACGGCGTCTTCGTACCTCGCGCCGTTAGTTCTCACTTAGCTCTTGCCGTTTTTTGAGTGGTCTGAATTGTGAAAGTTGTGTGCAATACTATTGATTTTCCTAGTTCAAAATCTGGTCTTGCATAATGTTTTTGATGATGATGTACAATGATATAGCAGTTGCTCTTTCCCTCTCAGCTTGTCCTCCTTTTTTTTTAGTAAAACCATTTCATTTATTTTTCATTCAGGTTTCGGCTGAAAATACCCCCGTATTTACAATTTTTTTTAAATGATATACACACATCCCGCCCTTAATTATTTCATGTCTTATTCAATATCAAATATGCATTACGACCGAAAGATAGCAAAGTAGAAACAGACATTCATAGTATTAGTAAGAAGTATTGCGTTTTTTAAAACATACTTATGTGGCGGTTAGCCTCCTCAAGCTAAACGCTAGCACAAATAAGTTCTAATCTGTCTAGTTATGTTGTTGCAAGATGGCAAAATGATGTTGTCGAGAGACGATGGTGAAAGATGTTTCACTGCTGTACTTAAGCAGTATCTGTTGTAAGTGAACAATGGAATTGTTAAATGGTTCTCCCACCTCCCTCTACTGCACTGGGCTTGAATAGGTTTCTGCCCAGCTAACTAATACCTTGTTGCTGCGCTTACGTGTCAGGCGTTAGGGCTATCTAACCGTCGTCATCTGTCCTGAGATGCGGCTCGTTTAGCATGGAGAATCACGACGCTGCCCGTTCTGCTTCGGAGAACTCGCTTAGGCGCGTCGTCTAGCTAGTTAGATTAATTATGCATATATGTACGTACCGGGAGGTAATGGTCGTACAGTAGCGTCAGCACCCTTTATGAATATTGCAATAGCGACGTACCCACGTATGTACGTCCGTCCGACGGAAAAGCACGAATTGGAATCAGTAACGAGTACTTGTACAATGTCATGCAATGTATTGTTGCAGGACTGTACTCGTCACACTTATCTTTGCTAGGTCGATGCACGGTGTAAGCCTTCTTCTTGTTTTATTATTGATGTCACTCTTCCCATCTTATTCGATGCTTTCATATTTTCCGTCCACGCGCCGCCAATACTTCAAGCCATCCCTAATTGTGTAAACAATCAACTACTTGTCTTAAGATTGATGATGATGATAATAATAATGACCTCCATTCTACTGCTAGGAATGGGAGTTTTTAAAGTTATGATGTATCGTCAATAAGCCCTCCCTCATATTGCTTTCTTTGCAATTCATGTACATTGCACTTCCCAAATATTTTGCTCCATGAGATGGGCTTTGCTCCTCGTATTACTCTAATGGGCCGACGCCTAGACAGTTAAGGCAGGCTTTTCATGGTCGGTGCCGAGTGATTTTATGGTCGTACGGCAATGTCGTCGTTCATCTTCAAAAGTTCCTCTCCAATAGTTTGAAACTTAGCCGCCTACTCCGCATCAGCTGGCGTGACGTTAATCACGTAAAACTCAGCGTTACTACGTCATATGCTTCGACGCATCTTGCACAAGAGCTTTTAAACCTTGCCATATGCCGTTAGGAGACATTCCGGACGTCGATCCTTAGTTTGAACCTCCACTACGTTACCCTTCAGGAGGGTGAAGACACGTGTCGTGCCGAGCTGTAGAGAAGCTTGCCCGTCGTCCAACCATGGGAAACCGAGCACCATATCGGCAACACGCAAATCACGTATGAAGTTTGTTTTAATTCGTGTCGAGCCATCTTGAAAGTAATCTCGCAAACCGTCGAAGACAACACACGTTGTCCGTTGTCCGTCGAACTGGAGTTTGACGTTAGATTTCACCGTAGGCAACGAAAATCGTCTTACGAAGTCCTTTGACATGCGAAGTTAAGCGTCCTAACGCAATCCAATAATCCAAAAATTACATGTCCGCCATAAAAACGTTTTTACGTTCAGCTCGGTTCGAAATAACGAGCGAGCTTTGGTGAGGTTAGTCAATAAGGCAAAAACGTCCGGAGAAAAATGTCGTTGCGTAGCGATGGACGATGTAGGCTCGTCTGGTGGTATATGTAGATATGGGGGTTTAACAAATGGTGTAGTCGGGCCTGGATCGTAAAAATAGCAACCAACGTCAAGTGACCACAATTCAACTAGCCACCTCCCGCTAGGTAGGGTCGTCCACCGACTGGCGAGTAACAACTCTAGCGAGTATTTCTAAACTACCAATTCTCGGTACAATTTCGACTGACGAGTGAGGTCGTTGAAATTAGCCATGTAAGGTCAACAAAAACAACCATCGCACATGTAGGAGTTATACGCCGGCAACTCTCAAAATGACGTGCCATATGTTCCGCCAACTCTCAAAATGGGTTGAAGGACACACTCTCCATACATCAGTTTCTTTTCGAGATGGAGTCACTCGGAGAACAATGAGGTAAGCCAACGTGCGAGTTTAGACCCTCGTCATCTGCACAATCTTCGAGAGTGAAGTCGAATATTGCATGCAAAGGTTCGAATACATAGTCAAATAGTTTCCAATCAATTGAACGTCTAGTTGTTACATGTCTACTACTTTCTCTTTGCTTACACTGACGAGGACAAGCAGCTACCAGTTTAGCACGTGTCATTATTGTAGTCGATGGAGGTGTCGAGGGTGTACCTTGTACCTATGTCGCTAACAATGTCTCAAGGCGGTAGCAAGATATAGCAAGCTCCTCCAGCTCGTCCGTAGAGCTGCTTTGCCACCATCATTTCTGCTTGTTGGGGTTGTTGACCGACGCTTTGCCCGTTAGCTCCGGGCACTTGAAGAGACGGTGTCTCTTCTTGTGACACTTGAAACAAGTCCCTCATCTTGGTGTGGCTTACGCTCTTGAGGGGTCAAAGCTCCAACGATGGCGTCGAAGTCAAATCCGACAATGTTTGGAGAAGCCCGTCTTTGGCCTCCTCTATTACCACAACCCCGACCACGTCCACGACAATATCCTTCACCGCGCTCACAGCGCTTGGTCCCCTCGACCTATGGATCCTCGAGAGAGCACTTTTTGGAAAGTCGGTTGCCTCCATGGGTGTTAGCCGGGATGGGTACGCCCTTAGCACGACCCATATGAGCCGAGTCGGTCACCATCGTTCACAAAAAGAGTGTAACTCAACCTACGGCATGCAGTAGCCCTTATGTTGGGAGCAATGGGACTTGGCCTAAGGTTGAAGATGGAAGTTCGACAGCCCTATAACGAAGCAAGCACATTGGAAGTCGTCCGTATGAGGTTGGCGAGACCTCCGTAAGAAGCCATTAAACTGTTGAGTATAGTTGGTGTAACCAAGGGAACCCTACGTAAGTTGAAAACAGGTTGTAATAGCATCGTCTCGAATGTTGGACACCATGGACGTCTTGCGAATCTTTGTGACCAAAGATGTTCAAACGTGTCCAGAATAGCATATTGCTCCTTTTGGTCGACCCACCAACCAGTCAAGGGACCTTAAAAATGATACGTAACCCCAATCCGACAACGTTGTACGAGTCAGTGTTGATGCCCAACATGACAAACAAAGAGCTTGCATCTCCAATAAGTCTTCCCGACAACGTGGGTCTTATCTTGACGGGCAGGGTGGGGTAATCGCGGCCTTACGTTGCGTTTCAGTCGGTGTTACGCTCAAACCAACGAAGTTGGTTGTAGGGGCTGGAACTCCCAACCGCAAATCAGTAGATGTCGCACTACACAGCTGATTAATGTAGCCCTTGATCAACATCCACACATAACCACTGTCACCACTTGCAAAACGAGGGTGGAAGAAGAGTTGCTTTGGTAATGACAAGTTTTCGTGAAGAAAGAGATGTCGGGAGATCCCAGCGCCTCGAGAAGATTCACACTGAGCTACGTAGCCAAAATATAATGTTCGTACTTACGCAGTTACTTTATGAGAAGCCCAATCTTATATGGCGTTAGTGAAGGCCCATCAAGGTCGACGGTAATCAAAACGATGTAAGAACCATTACGTTGAATTGTCAACCGAGCGGTCAACCTTAGCTTGCGTACGCAGGTTAGTAATCACGCACGGAACATGTACCGGCGCAGAAAAGACGTGAACGAGTTGGTATTGTCCAGTGGGTAACGGCACTCGAACAAAGTTGCCACTTTATCGCGTGAGATCGTCGACAGGCAAGGTTTGGCCAGTTTCCTCAAACAACTCACGAACGGTCGCGTCGACAAGTGCTTCGTTAGGCAAAATCAAACCGGTAGGAAACCAAGTTTTACTAGTACGGGGTTCACGCTGCAAAACGAGTTTGATGTCTACGGCTTTAGAACCTCATGTAGTACGACCACAACGTAGATACCATGTCTAAGAGAAGCCATGTCGAATCAAATCAAAATCGTTGAACAATCAAGCAACAACAAAAGCGTGTGAAGATCAAGATCTCCGTAACCGAGGTGGTAGTTTGCATGTCAAGGAGAGCTGATTGCTGACACAAATCTGCTCTTTTTTTGTTTGCTTATGTTACTAATGGTAGAAATGCATATGGAGAGAAATGTTTGATTGTTAGTGTTTAACAATAGATTGTAATTAAAGAAAGAGATTGATTATAAGGTTGTGTCACCTCCCTCCACCGTACTAGGCTTAAATAGCTCCAGTCTAGCTAGCTTGCACATGCTCTCGTCTAGTCCTCATGCCATATGCTAGGGCTCTCGCAACGGTCTAAGCAAACTAGCGACGCGGCTTGTTTGTCTCGGGAAATAAGATATGCGCGTCATGCTACTAGTTCATCTAATTGTGTGTACATGTACTTACCGGAGTTACTAATATTGATATAAATAACAATGCCTAGGGCGAAATTGCACTGGTGACATATCTGTGTAGTATACGTCCTTCCATGGAAAAGCACGCTCAATTAGCATCGACTATGTGTACAAGTCATGAAATGTATTATTATATGACAATATTCCTCACATTGAATTCACTCTTGTTTGCATGTATTGGAACGTTTTATTTGGCAGATGGTAAAACTCCAACACTAGTGGCCTCAAAGTGGGGTTAGCACAATACGGTACGGTCCTTGTGCATCCAATGGTGCGTTGGGCCCTCACACGAACGTCGCCTTGCTGCCGGCATGAGCATCACATATGATGGGTTTTATGTTTGTTTTAACCTTAGACACTCTCAGTCGTGCTTGCCAAACGCCGCCCGAAGAGGGTGCATGTGCGGTTTTCTACCTTATGCTTACCAGCCCCATGTATCACACGATTGTAGTTATTCTCGTACACGTCCTCGTACACATGCGCGTTCGCTGGGGGAGTCTTGGTCCACATGCTCACCGTTGCATATACCAACTCGCGCGCGACCGCGCGCGTAAGCAGCATCCGCAACGATTGCCACAAAGCATACCACACCCGGCCCGTGGGCATAGCGATACATAGAGTGGGTACATTCACACTAACGATACCGAATTTCGAGTGCGATACTTGGTTTAACGCACGACGCCCCCCACTACGGGATGCTCCGATGAAACCATCGCACCCCCGAAATGTTTTGCTCCGTGAAATGGACCTTGGTCCTTCTCACATTACTCGAATGGGCCGACGCCCAGACGGGTTGGGCAGACCTTTCTTGGTCAGTGCCGGGAATGCATTCATGTTTGTTTGCATGTCATTAGAAGGTTTTTGTTGGCGAAACTCCAACACTTGCCTCATATGGGGATAGCGCAGGACGGTGCGGTTCTCGTACAATGGTACGTAATGCACTCACACGAGCGTCGCCTATCCGGGAGCATGATCGATGATGCATTTGAGGTTTGTTTCCAACTTCTACTCTCAATAATGCTTGGAAAACGCCGCATGCAGAGGGCGCCGGTGCGGGTTACCTCCTTGTCCCATATCCCCTATTCCAGGAGGCGCCAAAAATAAAAATTTACCCTAGGACATGTTTTGCCAAAGATGTCAGCTTGCTTACAATTTGGCCAAAGACACCCACGGGCAGGGCATGGGGGTCGATAGCGCATGATTATAGGGTTGGGTGGGTGGGTTCGCGCGAAGCCTAGATTGGCTGAGCGCGAAAGCAGAGAGTGCCTAGGCTCGTGGCTAGCTACGGCTTATAAGACACGGGCTAGCTAGAGCTGACCGTTGGGGAAGTCGTTGGTCGTTGGTTGCGTCGCACTGCAAGGCGAGGTGGTTGCCTTGCAGGTGCGACGCGCCGCCATTTAACGGTAACAGTAACCGCTAGTGTTACTGCCCCGTACACATGGAAAATGGATATGCAAACCTCTAGATTCAAATCAATCTGACCATAAAAAATGTCCCTGCTGGGGAGCGCCCAAAAAAAATGTATGGTCATATTGAAATTATAGAGGTTTAAATTACACTGGGGGCGAGAATAGTCGGGCGTTGCCACGACGTTACAAATTCTAACCGCTAGAGTACGCATGACACTGTGGGTAAAACACAGACATGCGTTACCCCTATATGACGTGCCGACACACATAGGTCGTCCACCTTCTGCCTTTGCGCGAGCACAGCTCACGCAACGGCATCTAGACTCTAGCAATCTAGTAAGGTGACTGATCTCTACTAGCACACGGTGTAGCTACTATCGAAAACATTCACACGGCAACTATGGCAGACAATCTACCAGAACACCTGTACCCGACGGGGGACGACAGCGGGGACATCCGAGCGCCACCATCTGCAGCGCAGTTTGAAAACTTGTATAATCTTGTTACCCAGTTGCTCCTGAAGGTAGACGGCGACCAGACGAAACCGCCATCCCCTACCAAGCAGCATAACATTCCGTCAGTACATGCCGACGCAGTCTCTGAGGGTGGGAGCGTGGACGAGTACGCCACGCCTGTATTTGCTCATTCGACCAAGCCCGCGTACATCGACCCGCGCGATTGGATCGACTTACTCCCACGAGCGTTCAACGACAATTTACCACATGTCAACGCTTCTATACCGGGCCTGTGGACGCCTCGACACGACGAGACTGACAGGTTCCTAACCGAGGAATTACGAATTTCCTCACGAGACGAGTATAGACACCTAGCGTGCTATGGCGTTTACTCTGCGGCCGCGGACGCGTCGCTCGAAACAGCTATGGCAACGATTCGTTCGACAACCGCTACCGAAGCGAAACGAGCGCACGCATGGGATATTACAGACGCGGCTGTTCGGACACACAAGACTGTCACGCAAGCCATCGAGTCGCGACTTACCTACCTTCGACGATTCAAGGGCAAGAAGGCCCTTACCGGAGAGGAGCGAGTCGCCGAACGCCTCGTCTACTCCAGATTCTTCGACACACATGCTGCCGACCGCAGCACCATCGGCGTCGACGGCCTCCTCGCGGCACTGGAAGACAAACGCCTCGAAGTTAGTCTCCACGCGGCCGCAAAAGCTCAAGCCGCTCAAACCTTTAAGCAGTCGACGCCCGGCAGGGGCGACGGAGGCAACCCCGACAGACCTACCGCGAGGCCGGACAAGAACCTCAAAGACAAGGAAATCAGGGACAAGGAAAAACGAGAGAAGCGCGACAAAGACAAGACTCGCCAAAACAAAAAGCCCGAGCCCGAGGCAGGGGGCTGATGGTGTGCACCGCCGCGCCGATTCATGCAACCCAGCCTCCGACTACATGCGACATCGCGTGCGACGGAGCTGGCGCGAGTGGGAGAAAATCGGCGCGAGCGTGCAAACCCTACAGTGGATCCGGGAGGGCGTATCGATACCGTTCAAGAACAACCGCCCACCCCCACGATTCAACCAAGGAGTGTCGTTACTCGATGCTACCCCTGCCCAACTAAAATTTGTTGAACGCGAATTAGCGCGCTTTGTACATGCCGGCGCTTGGGAACCTTCGACCTGCCGCGACTACGTCTCTTGACTATTCCAAGTCCCAAAACCGGGCGTCAACCAGTGGCGATTAATCTGCGACCTACGACCACTCAACCATTATTGCGCGCGAAAACGACTCAAGATGGAGACCCTACTCGGGGTAAGGTACCTCACCCGCAAGGGGGACTATATGTTCAGCTTCGACCTACAAGACGGGTTCTACGCACTGGGCATCAACCCAACGGATCGAAACTACTTCACCGTCAACGTCCGAGGCCAACTCTCCAGGCTAGCATGGCTACCTATGGGTTGGTCCCTATCCCCGTTTTACTTCTGCAAGATGACGCTAACCTTCGTAAATTTCCTGCGCAACCCGGACCCCGAAGCACCTATCCCGCCGACGAACAGTTGCTCGAAGACCTACCTCAGACGAACGCGGTGGCGCGGCGCCCGAATACTACCCTACGTCGACGATTTTCTACTCTTCGCGTCTACAGAGGCGGAAGCGCTTACCTTACGCCACCGCCTGGCACAGCCGCTCGACCGGCTCGGTCTCCTCCGACACCCCACCAAGGGTTTCTGGACACCAGCGCAAGTCGGGCACCATCTGGGTATCGACATCGACACAGCGTAAGGCTACTTCTACGCGCCGGAGCAAAAAACTCAACAAGATTGCACAACATGCCAGACACCTCATCGGCAGAGCTACACGGAACGCGCGCTGATTACCCGTCAAAGACATGCAGTCACTCGCAGGTCAGGCCCAATACCTTTTCTTGGCAATTCCGGCGGCCAGATTCTTCCTCCGCGAACTTCACACCGTCGTCGGCGAGAAGTGGGGTGGCCTCGTCTGGCTCACCCCCCAACTACGCCGCGACCTATAGTGGTGGACAGAGGTGCCCAGTCAGTCCAACGGCAAGCACATCCACAAACCCGTAGAAACAGCATATCTACACACAGACAGCTCCGGGTATGGTTGGGGCGCGGTCCTAAACGAGCAAGTCGAGGCTCGAGGATTCTGGAGCAAGAACAAGAACACATTACATGGAAGGAGCTGAAGGCCGTCCGTCACGCTGTCGAGAGTTTCCTACCACAACTGGCAGGCCGCAACGTCCTCCTGCACGAGGACAACCAAGCAGTATGTCACATTCTGATTGGCCTGACCTCACGGTCGCCACATATGATGGACGAACTCCGACGACTATGGTGCCTACTCGATACGAACAGCATCACGATTAGGGCCCGCTACATCAGGTCAGCGGCCATCGTTTGGGCCGACAGGCTCAGTCGACATCTAGACAGCGACGACTGGCGACTAGACCCGGTACTGTTCGCAGAACTCGATGCGAGGTTCGGAAAGCATTCGATCGACCGCTTCGCCTCGGCCCTCAACACCCTACTACCCCGTTACAACGCTGGCTGGAAGGACCCCACGTGCGAGGATGTGGACGCCATCCACCTCTCAGACAACGATTGGCGCAAGGAGAACAATTGGTGCAACCCACCCTGGCCCCTCCTACCCAACCTCGTCCAAAAACTTCGACAGAGCGGAGCAGCAGCTACCGATTGTTCTTCGACGCTATCCGACACACGCTCTCGGACGAAAAATACCCGACAGCGCGGTGGGCGATTAGCACCTCCGAACGACACGACAGATGGACAGCCAACACGCTCACGGGATGGCTCTCCGAGGTCACGATGGCACTGCAAGAACAACCCCCAGATGGTTACAGCTGGACATCACACTCCCTCCCAAAAGGGGCTGCGACAGCCGCCTACAACGTCGGCGTTACGCTACAGAAGATCAAACACTTCGGTGGCTGGTCAACGGAGTCCAGCGTCGTCCTCGACTACATCGACCCGACCGCCCTTGCAAGACGATCAGAGTGGTTCCTCTTCGGCTGGCTCACACCATGGGGTGGCCAACCAACGACGAACAACCCGCCCAATGGCGACAACATGGCAAACGGAGCCTCCCCCTGCTTTGTAAATGGTCATATTGAAATTATAGAGGTTTAAATTACACTAGGGGCGAGAATAGTCGGGCGTTGCCACGACGTTACAAATTCTAACCGATGTACGCATGACACTGTGGGTAAAACACAGACATGCGTTACCCCTATATGACGCGCCGACACACATAGGTCGTCCACCTTCTGCCTTTGCGCGAGCAAAGCTCACGCAACCCTCCCTCCCGATTCCCTCAATTAGCGTACGTACCGGGCCCTGGGCCCCTTGCGAGCAAAAAATGTAAGAGATCAGCACTTTTGGCAAACGGAGCCTCCCCCTGCTTTGTAATCCTGCAGGTACATGTGCCGGATACGGGTACATCTACTCGGCGCGCTTAGACAACCGCGCCCGCTTCTCATGGGCACTAGTGCCTCGGGGATATGTGTATGATCTGATATATCATACATCGGCCTGTATGATTACGCGTTTTCATAATCAGTACTTTTTCTGTTAAATACCGCTATGTACAGTCAGTGAATATCTAAAGTAGCGGCAGACACGCCTAAGCTCAGTATCGTCTGCACCACCGACTTCGGCTACATATTGAGCGACCATCCCTATCATAAGGTATGGTGCACCACGCCCGCTGAATATTGGGGGAGGGAAGGGTTCAAGATACTAGAGGTGCGGCCGTGGGGCGTATTTATTCCGTACGGACCCGCCTTATGTCACCAAAAGCTAGGAGGTCGAGTAGCATTTGGTGTTCGTAGCCAATCGCTGTCGTGCCGTGCGCGGGGCGCTAATTGCAAAGTCCCACACTCAACGCACAGAAAGGAAGTACTCTGCAAGATACCCTCGTCGAGGTTGCACTTGAAGTAGCATATTCGTTTGTTGTGACCGTTTTCGGAGCGTTCAGTGTTGTTTAGGGTGTGGACGCGTTCTTCTTGGGATCTTTCGGTTCGGCCGAATAACGGTCCGGATAGTAATCACCTGTCCCGACGTTGGGTTGACACAACGTGATCCTGTAACACGTTGGAGACCAACGACTGGTATGCAATCTGAAAAGGCTCCTAAATAGTTCGGGTCGAATAGGGCTGGGTTGTTTGAATGTGAAACTTGATAAGCTCCAACAGTAGGTGACGCATATGCTGTAGTCGTCGAGCACGAACATCTATTAAGCTACCTCCATCGCATCAGTAGTCACTAACGCTACCTATCCACGGATTTTCTTCGAAACAGACACACAACACTGTTGAGATATAGCATAGGTATCGATATAGCATGGCACCTCAAAGTTAGAGATAGGGGTTGACGTAGTGCACGCCAAGGCCGCCTGGCCTCCTGAGCTTTTATAGTGGACGTAACACAACATAACTCTTATGCGCCGTTTGCACTTGCCTGTTGTCACTAATTTTACTGTTGTCACTTATCATGATGTCAGTTGTCCGCCTGTTGACACTAGTTTTAAAGTGATCCAGTACAGTGCTAAGGTAAACCATGGTCTCTGCTTCTGGTGTAGATTTCTGATGGGAGGAAGGCCTTGGGAAAGAGGTGCGTACTTCACGATTTCGGTGAAGGAGCTCTTTATTTTGCGACAGGACACATCGAGGGATATGCAGCAAGAAGGTAAGTGCCTATTCCACATTCAATAGAAACTAAATGACATTGACTTTTCTCAACTTCTTTTCCTTAAACACGCCCGAACCAAGCATTCAGCAACATAGTCATGCGTGCACCTTTGACTTCATTCGCCATTCGGTGCACACGCCATGTTGAGCTACATGTTTTTATCCATGCATCGCTTATCCATTTGCCTTTCTATGAATACCAATAAGCATCATTCAATCTATCCCCGAGGGCTAGTATTAGGTGATGAAGAATTGTTATGCACGCAAGTTGGCGTGTATGTTCTCGTGGGAAAGCATGATACACAGCTTCAAGATGTCTACTCGTCCGTTTGTCACATGTAGGCTCTCCCCCCTCCCCCCCCCCCTTCACCATTACATATAGAGCAGCACGCATTCCAATTAGGCATTATCGCCACAGTAATTATTCTCAACACCTCCCACATCGCTAATATGTTTGGGTTGCATACTGCAACGGTGACTTTAAGCACAGGTGGGAGCATCGCTACGTCAAGGAGATAGCCGTCTCGGGGATCCGATACGGTGTTTTTCTTGGAGCGTGGTCGCCCTCGTCATCGGAAGACTCGCCATAACGAGGCTCCATAACGAGGTCGTCGTTGGTGTAGTCGGGTATGCTTTCTACGTTTGTAGGCCGTGACATTAAGTTCGAACTATAGCTAGCGAAAGCACCCCACCATATAAGGTAGTTCGGTAGTGTGAGTTCGATAGTCCGCGGACCGGTACCACTCACTACCGACCCCTATGTAATAAATGGTACGAGTAACGCATCGTCCGTAAGTGCACATGGAATTTGCATAGCTAGCCGGGGGGATTGAAAGGGCATTCGCACTGCAACGCATTTTGTGTAGATGATCTGTGTGGGTCTGGGAGTTGCACTGCCAGCTTTGTCTAGTTTAGCGTAAAAGTTGCGTGCGGGATCGTGTTCTAGCGGCATGTCGACGCATTTGACCACCCCACACAGTAGCCGACGGACGCGCCGACCGTCCCATAGCTTTGGTACCGTTCTTGTCGTCACGCACCACCTTTTAGATGTAAAAGGGAGTATATGCGGGTAGAGAAAGATGCCTTTCGCGTCACTGTCGTTTTCGTGGTTGTGGTGGTGTATGCCGACAAGCGATCAGACCAAATCAGCCGTTCGAACAGGTTCCGCCCCTTCCTGGGTCGTGAGCCGACGGAGTTAAGCTAAGGACACTTTGGGGTACACGCCCCTAAAGTTTGACAAAGTACTAACTTTTCCTCGCGTGGGGGTGACCAGTTTTTTACGAGACTCTGGTGTATGATTAGTCATACAAATGTAGTACCCTTTACTTATCATACACATATCCCCGAGGCAACTAGTATATAAATAAAATATTTCTTACAAGAAAAAGCAGTGAAGTCCACCAAGCAAAACAGTGAAGGCCACCTGTATATAAGTCCTTAGATAGAATAAACATACTTCAGGTATCGGTACCGTACCGGCGCTCGTGCAGGCATGCCGCGCGCATGGCGCCCGCCTGACCCGCCACTTCCGGCGCAGCGCTGGACTCATCGAATCTGGCTCGGTACATACCATAGCACCGCTGTCGCAGCGCATTGGCGACAGCAGGCCCTGTGGGAGGCACTCCGTTTCACAGATTCATTCAGGCAGTCGTGAAGGATTTTCTCCGCCCTGGACGGAATATACGGGCAAACAGGTACCTCGGTGCATTTTCCCCGTTGGCGCGGAACCGCCGGTGGACCGTGCACGTACATGCCGGCTGGCATTTAGCACCGGCGCCAATAGTAACAACAAACATACAGCGACGGCGCGCCACTTTCAGGGATACTGGTTGCTCTAGGCTACGACAACGGGAGACGACGAGGGAGGGGATGGGGAGTTACACTGATAGTCGTCAGGCTCACGCCAGCGTAAATGGGCGGAACGCGGACCCGTACTCGGTGGCGTCGAGGATGGAGACGCAGGAGAGCATCCGAGGCGGCGAGTCTCCGGGCCACCTGTCAATCAGCCTGCCACGTCACACGCATAACCCGTACTGTGACAACCCGCACGCGGCCACGGGCAACTACTCCCTCGTGGACGCGCACCGCGTGAACCCGGAGCGCCCGGTGACGAGCATGCTGCCGCCGCTGGAGAAGGCGCTGCTGATGAAAACGGCGGAGGAGCGCGCGGTGAAACGCGAGCGGAAAGAGGTGGTGCGGAAAATGAATTACGCGCCAGGTACGGGTTAATCCCCTCAGCTTACATATGGCATCAGACAAGGAGAGGGAGAAGAACAGGATGGGGCTGTGACCTCAATGGGAAGAGTGTTGTTGTTCGGATGCATTCCAGTGGTGTCGTGTTTCAATCTTTTAAGTGCACAACGCCAGGATTTGTCCGTTTTGTGTATTTTTACCTATTTTGCCATTTGCATGTTTACGCATTTGGTGGTGTGAAAGGCTCTGACTGTGTTTGTATGGGGCGGACTGTGGCGCAGGCTATGCGCAGCAGACCAAATCGTGGGCCACTGCAATGCAGGCTATGAAGGAGGAGCAAGAGGAAAGGCAGCGGCAGCTGGTGCGGCTCCCCTCTCTACCGACATGCTAAAGCACACACACACACACACACACACACACACACACACACACACACACACACACACATACACACGCACATACACACACGCACACACACACACGCACACACGCACACACACACGCGCGCGCACATATCTTTTAGTCTCTCCGAGACACCCACACACCAGCACACATAGACCCATACATACACACACATCGTTCATGAGGAAGTTTAGTGCATTTGCTTAGGTGGTATGTCCATGATCATGCTGACCAGTGCGCTCGATAGCTTTGTATCTTAGCGTTTAGAATGTGTGTGTGTGTGTGTGTGTGTGTGTGTGTGTGTGTGTGTGTGTGTGTGTGTGTGTGTGTGTGTGTGTGTGTGTGTGTGTGTGTGTGTGTGTTTGTGTGTGTGTGTGTGTGTGTGTGTGTGTGTGTGTGTGTGTGTGTGTGTGTGTGTGTGTGTGTGTGTGTGTGTGTGTGTGTGCGTGTGTGTGTGTGTGTGTGTGTGTGTGTGTGTGCGCGCGCGTATGGCGCTTTGGGTGGGGGAGAAGGAGGGTGTGATGAGGGGCGGGTGGTTAAAATTCGCCATCACCACTTCATCATGTCGTGGCTAGGCTTAACGCGGCAGAGTGCGCAATTGTGTCATCGAATCATCTGGGTTGGCAGTAACATGCAGCATGCCTGTGTATTTTCCTTTCTGTGTATTAACCTAATATATTTTAACCGTATTTAGGGGTTCGTTTTTTGTATGTCGGGTGTAGGGTCTTATGCGTTTTACGGTAGTGATTTTCGTAGGATGGCAGACATATCTTGTCGCTAATTTGTTTGGACGTCGGTTGCGTTTGAAAAAGATGTACTGGCAACTCTTCAGTCAATTCGTTTTTGTATGAATTCTGCATTGTACCCTTTTACGTCAATTGTTTGAAAGACGAGTGTGCAAAGGTGGTGCTCGCTGGTGATCAGTACGCACCATCACCGCATGGAGTCTATGGTCCGGGCCGTTTGACGTTGACGGTGCGGGTGGGTCGGCTGTGGCGGCTGCGCAGATGGAGGGGCACCGCAAACATGTGTGGGCGACGATGAAGATGACGGCGGCTGCACAGGCGGAGATGGGCACAGGAGGCGACATAAAGACGGTCACCGACCTCGCTGCGCGCAATAAGCGGGAGGCAGTCGAAGCACGCCGACGCGCACTGAAGAAAGCCGGTGAACTTCCTCTTTGACCTCCCTCATTTCATTTCGTTTAATTCTTAACCTAAAAACCCTAACACGCATTTTGTAAGTAGACCAATGTGTAAAATTTTTTGACAAATTACTATTTTGTCCACACACGAAAGTGCGATGCGGTATCTAAGGATGAAAACACTGTGTGGTGCTCTCGAGGGCTCTAGGGCTTGCTTGTACGCGGTGTACAGGGTTTCTGGATTTGATTTGACTTGATTACACTTAATGGGTGTTTTGTTGTACTTGGTGACTGACCTGCAGCTAACTAAGTGTGCAGGTATGTGACGAGGGCGGTGCTGACGTGTTGCTGCGCTGTGGCGCGGGGGTTGTTGCCGTGCAGCGGAGAAGGGGCGGATGGAGAAGGGGACGTACTGGAACAAACAAAACGCGAACCGCTTCGAGGAGATTATGAACGAGGTGCTGCCCACGCCGCGGCTGCCCACGCCGGGTCAGATAGAGGTGTACAACTCGCCTCGCCCCAGCGTGCTCGACTCGGACGAAGAGGACGAGGAGGAAGTCAAGCTGCGAAATCAGTATCTGGCGAGTCGCCCTTTTCCCGCCATTTGCATTTTCTCGGCACTGCCCATTACTTTCATTTTACAATTCCCGAACATGACTGCTGCAAACAATTATAAATCGATCGACATTCGCATGTCATTTTATTGTGTTATGTCTTGTAAACCGGTGCAATATGTTTGGCAAAGCAACGAAGACCGACTATTTCGATTGGTTGTATTGCTTATATGATTCAAATTATCCGACGTTTGATATTAGTAACGGATTTTCTCTCATTACATGTTCCTTTTCAGTTTGCCAGGTTTTGTCGCAGCGTGTTTTCATCTTTATGAAGCAAACAATAAAGGATGAAACAGCTAAAAATAGAGGTCGATGCCGTAACCCATGGCTTTTGAGCCCATGCTTTCATCCTCTATCCAACTGCGCTTCGCGCTCAACATACCAATGCCAATTGCTTCAACATCCTTGACTTCAGACTGGATCGCCCGTGGCAATCCTTTATCTGTAGTGACTAGATTCAAGAGATGGTTCATTTCATTTTGGTTCATCGCATACTGTAACACACAATTAATGATTGGCAGATTGATATGCTCCCAGTAGCAGCAAAGCAAACAAAATGACTGTGCAGGGCGACTGCACTGACTCTAACCCTGCTGCGCTGCCAACCCCAGGCCATGCCGGCCACGGAGCTGCCAACCAACCGACTGTCCGAGGCACGACTCATGCACACCTTCGACAACTCCTCGCTCTACCCCTCCAAAGAACACTCATCTTCCAGAGCGGCAAACACGGTATGCTCCACTGACTCAAACAAATTGTCGTGGTACGGGAGAGAAAATAAAGAAGTCGCAGGGACTGATGCACTGTCGTATTAATGGCATTTGAAAAATGATCCCAACCGCGTTTGGCCCAATCGTATTTGGTTGCCAATTGCTGTTAATTTCTTTGCGTATTGTGTTTCATCTGCTTCTTGTAATCAATTTGTATATCATGTTTCATCTGCTTTTGTACTTGTGTGCTCTATCAATCTCTAGCATCATTTGCGTTTCTGGTCTTCGTTAAAGTCTTCGTTATGTTACATATTATTGGTTAAAACAGAGAGCAGTATCTTGATAATGTTTCATTAATGTCTTGCTCGGGTTCATATCGCCGTTTTGGCAATCCGAAGTACCGCGGCATTTTTTATCATGTAAGCCCCGTCATGACGACTGGTTAAAGCATGTGAAGTTGCGCGTTTTCTTTTTCTTGAGTATCTCCCACACTGCCGAGCAAATATGCCATCGAGGAAACCACCATTCGCAGAAAACGTTCTGATAGACTTGCCCGCGTTCGGTGTGCAGCTGCCACAGGAGGTGGCTACGGGTTTGTACGCGGCAATTCCGGCGCTGTGGGAATCCCGCACTCGGGTGGTATCACGCGACGGTGGTGCGCGACCTCGACTGAGCAGTCGCGAGGGAGCTGACAGCAACGCTGACGTCAGCCCGACACGAAGCCGAATCCGAGGCGCCGACCTGCCGCCCAAGTCGGCGCTCAATCACTTCCGCCCCTCGCAAGGCGCCTCCACCGCCTCTCGCGAGCCGGGCACCGCGGCGGACATGCGGCTGTCGCTACCGTTACAGGTGCACCACGCGACGCCGGAGGAGCCGAAGGAACGATTTGGGATGATGCCCAAGAACCTGCCCTCAACTGGGAATTGGCAGGTGCGCTGTACCACTACGTTTATTATGCACCACATCTATATTAGATTTCTTTGCACTCCTGATATTGTCTCAGAATTTTGATGTCTTTATCATTCATTGTTCAACCAGCAAGAAATCCGTGGCAACTATGACTTTGTGCTAAATCGAATATATTCTCCGTCGGTCGGTTTGTATTGTATTAGTTCATTGTTCCTGCCAATAGAAAGTACTTTTTGTTTGGCGGATGTGCAATAGGATGAAATATTTCCCCTCTTCGCGTCGTTTGCTGACTGTTTGCAGCTTCTGTGGTTGCTTCTGCGGTTGCAACCCAATTCGGAGGGTTAAATTATGCCGGATTGGAATCTTGGTCCACATTTTTCCTGGTTTGGTCTGTTTAGAGTATGGTTGAAGGAAAACAAATAAAAATGTGCAGACGAATGTTCCTTAATCGCCGCGCTTCGATTCATGGCTTTGCAATCGCTGCTGCTAGCAACGTCACGTCTTTGATATTTGACCTGCTTGCGTTTGCTGCTGGGCGGCTGGGCTGTGATTGCGAGTGAAGGATGAATCGATATTCATCATGTACTTTAGAACAAAACTAATGTAAAGTGATTTGTGCCAATGATGGTTACACACACATCGAATTGAATTTAAGCCTACACTTAACTAAGTAATCTATATTGGAGGATACTTGATACACATTGTGTAAGGGCTATTGAGCCTGACGAAGTTGGCGGGTCTTTTAACGTATATTGATTCGTCGCGCGTTGCGAAAGGTTATATGGGCGCACCCGAAGAATCAGCCCAAGGCGGGCGGTCCACTCAAGCCGCTCATGGAGACCCGTCGTCGAGAGGAGGACCACTTCCCGGCCGCGCCGGAGGCGGACGCGGCCTTGGGTAACACCGCCAGCACGGAGGCTCTGGCGGCGGCCGCGCGCCCGGTGACCTATGATTGGAATGACCCGATGCGGCAGACGCAAAAACGGGGTGGACAGAAGAAACACAGCGAGCGCTGGTATGAGGTACGGGCCGTCGAAGCTGTCCCATAATTGTAATGACTTCCATGTAGCACTTGTGCTATGCTTAAAAGTCATATATTGATAGACATCTGTAGTGTCCGAGCAAGATGTTTTTACCTGGAACGGTAGGTAGACATTTTCCACGGCTTTGACTTAGTCTCTCTTGTGATTCCTTCATCAATGCTTACCCTCATACATACATTATTGGCAGTACCAGCATTTATATTCGTTTTTTTCTGGATGATTTAATATGTAGAGATTTGTTTAATATTCAATATGTGGACCTTACTGATACCTCGTTTTATTTAAGGGCCACAATCGAATTTTGATTTCACTGCGCATTACCTTGACTCTCCAATGAACAGAGTGAAATATTTAAAGTACTGCCGTATGTACTAATCGGATGGAAAATGTTTTCGGTACATCTAAGAACTCGTGCGCTGACGGCGGTGTGCTTAGGTGGACGAGGATCTGGAGCACAAGCCGACGACGGCGGACGACGTGGGGCCGTACTACACGCTCGGCGAATTAGGGCGAATGGAGCGGCGGTACATGAATCAGGCAGCCAAGGGCGGCGGCCCGGGCGCCCTGAACCTTGCGCACACTCTGTTCGGGAAGAATCAAATAGCGGTGCTGACGGAGCTGCTCATCCGGCACCCTGCCATCCAACGGCTTTGTGTCGCCAACAACGCGCTCGACGACGCAATGGTGGGGCTGACGCCGATATTCCTCCCAATCGCCATATTACTGAATAATCGAAATACATTATTGAGAAATGCGATTTAATGCATTCCGTCCACAAAGTATATTAAATCACAAAGTATTTCTCTAAACCCAGAAACTATTGTAAATAGCATTGTCTTTTTTGTTCAAGAGCTAATTGTGTTCTTTTGTATGAAGTATTTTGTGAGCTCCTGACAATCTGACCAAATACGTAAGGATTCCGCGAATGTGGGTCGGCAATAGAATATGAAATGAAATTTAATTATGGTTATCGTCTTGGTATCGTGTAAATACAATTTGATAACGAGCAGGACCAGCATGTGATTTGGATTTTCCTCTCAACAGCCCGAGTACCTCATCCATGTCATAGTCGTCGACACGCGCTGGATCGCTTGTCTCGAAGTATTAGTAAATTCTTATAAGAAAAAGCAGCGGAGACCACCAAGCAAAAAGAAGAAAATAGGAAAAAACCTAAGCCCGAGGAACAGGGAGGCATGCCACAGCATCAGCACTGCCCTCATGCAAAGCATCGCAGAGATAGGAACCCAAAGTGCCATATGTACTTCGTATATACTTCAGGGCTTCGCTTGTCTCATAGTCGCACTCCATATATATGATGAATAAATGAAGTGTTGCCGTTCAACCAGATTACCCCTGATTTCATGTAAAAAGATTTTTTTTTTGTAGTTGATATTTCTTCCATAGCGAGGATATGATAGTTAACCGCGCGATTGAGCGTACCTCTAAGATCCACGACTTAAGTAATACTATCTGTACTTAAACTATTTCATGTCCTATGATTCTGTCGGCCCTGCTCCGACTGTTTTCTTGTAATCGGG
The DNA here is from genome assembly GCA_026401115.1 of Tetraselmis chui. Classification (NCBI taxonomy): domain Eukaryota; kingdom Viridiplantae; phylum Chlorophyta; class Chlorodendrophyceae; order Chlorodendrales; family Chlorodendraceae; genus Tetraselmis; species Tetraselmis chui. The sequence continues at coordinate 60,558 of JAPMLY010001220.1, forward strand.
ACCGTCAACTCGCATAATGCAAAAAACCCCAATTTAAATGATACGGACCCTCTTTTCCCGTTCCGACATAGTTCGCGCTCCCCCTTTTTTCGTAAACATTGACCTCGGAGGATTGCATTCGCCGCGCGATCAGGTGGAGCTGCTGTTGGAAGTGCTGAGCAGCGGACAGACCGGCGTCGCCACGCTGGCGCTGAACAACAACCAGCTCACTTGGCGCACGGCGGAAGCGCTGCTGCCGCTCCTCTACGGCCTCTCCTCCCGACAGCTCAAGAGCCGCAAACCCGGACAGCCGCTGCACTGCCACCAGCTGCAGGTGAAACCCTTCACCTCCGACGAAGGGCATCTAAACTTTCCCGGTGCCGGCTGTTTTGGCTGTTGCGTCAAATGCGATGGTAATTCGGTCGCATATTTTTGTAGCGGCAACAAATAATAATGGTCTTGATTGCAATTTATATTTGATTACAAACTCTATGTTCACCGCCTATTGCTATGAATAAACTTGCTGAGCCCGTCATCCCCAGTGCCTCTTCGGAAACTGGGGTCTGAGTTGGGTACGCAGCTTTATGCAGCAGGTCACAATACGGGGATTTGGAATGTGGTGATTGTTATATTGTGAAACTTGGTTAACATTCATGTGGACGATGGGCGACTCGACTTGTTTTGTAAGTGAATCAAATTGCAGTGCCGTGGGTGCTGTGTTACCTGTTGGTGACCGTTTCCCTGTTGTTTCCCGCTGCAGGTGCTCAACATCAGCGAGAATGGCATCGGCGACAAGGGCGTGAAGCTGCTGAGTGTCGCGCTGCAGCAGCAGGCGAGCAAACTGCACACGCTGGAGATCGGAAACTGCGGGGTCTCGGAGGTGGGCGCGCGGTCGCTCGGGGAGATGATGGAATTCAGCTCCATCAAGGTGAGCCTCCACCCTTTCCTGCGAAGGGCAGAACAAACGCATGAAACAGGATATTAATTACCACAAGACTGGAAATGCGGAGTTGATGTATCTGCTTTATCACAACACCCACGGAACGCACACATGCAGCAGCAAACTTCGTACCACCAGATTTCCTGCACACTCCCTGCTTTACTTTCAGACATATTCAGCCACGCGCATTAGTTATTTGACACCTTACTTTCTTACTTGTCAATTTCATGTTTGCGGGGTGTATCCGAACAACGCAATAAATGTTTTATTCCACCGCATTTAAGTTTATTTTTCACACTTTGAGTCCTTCTCGTCACCGCTGACCACTCACCGTTCAGACCAAAGGTTAGAAATGTTGCGTACCTACAGACGTAAAGAAAGTGGAGTGCGGGTCCCACTGCGAGCAGTGACTTGTTATTGTTCGATCTGAGTTTAGGGTTTGCGAGTTGGAAAAACAAACACAGCGTGAAAATATAAATGAAAAGTAGATTGTGCTCGGTAATCCAAACACTCGCAGCAGCGAACTCCGCACCACCGGTTTCGTATCTGCACTCCCTGCTGCACCAGTCACGTCATCACCGACCCCGGACCTTTTCGCACCCCCAGGTGCTGCGGCTGGGGTGGAACATGTTGGGGGTGAAGGGCGCGATGTACCTGAGCGACGGCCTCCGCCGCAGCGAGCTACACGAGCTGTCGATGCCGCACTGCGGCCTCAACGACACCGGCGGCGCGTTTGTCGCCAACGCGCTCAAGTCGCACGAGGCCCTCACGCGCGTCGACCTCAGCATGAACAACCTCTCGGGCGGCTCCTGCTCCGTCCTCGCCGAGTGCATCAAACAGAACAAAGTGCTGAGCCACCTCAACATCCGCGACAACCCGCTCGGACTCGTGGGCTGCCGCAAACTGCTCCAGGTCACCTCCACCTAATTCATCCCGCCACCAGTGTCGTCTCATGGGAATGTATGTTTCTTTAAGCGTTGGTGTGTCCGCACTAAATGTATTCGATACAATTAAATTAAAAAGAATGTGCGATTTCACTCAATTTAATTTTGTATTTATTTATATTTCCGTTTTCAACTACTTTCAAATGATGTTGCCCTTTTTGTAATGCATTTCTCTTTGTGTTTTGGTTTTTCACATTTATTCATTGCACATGTATTGGGCACCGTCCTGTTTCGGAAACAGACACAAGCCCGCAAACGCAACGTTAATCTTTATGTCCTCATCTCCACACTCAGAGCAATGTTTTCGTTTTATGTATTCACTCAAAGTTATGAGGAGTGTCACATCAAATGAATGGCAAAGACAGTCTCCAAGTCGCCACAATTTTACTGTTTTGTGTGTAATTGCGGTCACATCTTTGGGGCGTTGTATGGCGCCTCCCAGAATGGTTCAGAGTAGCATTGACGCTTACTCAGCCCCTCCCGTGTGGCCTAGTGTGTCCTTGACGAATGGTGAGCGTGTTAACGGTGGTCAGGGGATGGTGGTGAACTCGAGCCTGCGGCGCGTGAAGATGACGGGGTGCAGCTTCCTCAAGTTCAACCGCGGCAACGGCGACTTCAACCCCAACAGCCCCAACGGCTCCTACAAACTCAACCTCGCCGACCCCGTGGACCGACAGGTGATGATGCCTTCATTACCTCCATTACTACAATGCTTTCCCGCAGACGAGCACCCAAATCCAAATATTTACCGCTTTGGGGTACACATACTATTTTGTTTCGGTTCCGTTGCAGCCGATGCAGAACGCTTTCGAGTGTTTAGTGGTGACAGATATGATGATTGAGGAAATTTTTTACGTATGCGGGGCAAAGGCGCCGCCGTCGTGTTTGGATGCGGCGTTTTGGTCTCAGAATAATTTGAAACGCCTTTTTTTTAAGGATACACAATATTGAATTGTGCAAACTTACGACTAAGATGTGTTACTTTCAAACTATTTTTGCGCGATTGTACTTCCCTTATTGCATTCACTTGACATTGAGTATGCTGGTTAGTTCTGATTGAGTTTCACGTCGCGATTCATCAAGTTGAATTACTGTCGCATTTTTGTATCTCAGATGTTGATATTTTTGCTCGTGCAACGGCAGTGCCGCGACTGACATATTTCCGAAAATTATGAAAAATATGCGGTCAAAGAAATTACGGTCTTGGATACCCCCACCCTTCTTCCTTAGCTACATTACCCCGCATGCATGCATTCACCGTATTTGCGTGGAGCTCATGGCGAAGGAGTTCTTTTTATTTTAGTTTCCGAATATGTTAACTCCTCTTATTTGCAGCGACCTGCATATCTTCGCTGATAATTATTTTGAAAATGCAATAGATGAAATGTTGGCCGTTGGTCTCCTCCCCCTCCTTCCTGATCAACATTGCCGCGAATACGCTCGCTCGCCAGATTTGCATGGAGCTGATCCGGCTGCGCGAGGAGCAAGGGCAGTCGAGCTGGAGCGGGCTCAAACTGGACGGTCGCGAGTTGGCTGTCGGCGAGCACAGCGGGTGGCCCACGGGGCTGCCCGACAAAGGCACCCTGCAGCTCACCTTCAACTGGGTGAAGCGGCCCGCGAGCAAGGAGGACACCGCGCTGACGGACCGCGAGTTCAACGTGATGTGGGTCAACACTTGCGGGGGGAAGGGCGGCGCGGGGGCGGTGGCGCCTCGCGGGGCTCAGGAGGTGGACGACGACCTGAACCGCGAGGAGGAAATCGCGGACGAGTGGCGCCTCAGTCTGCTTGGCACCCTCACCATCGACTGTTTTTTCACCGCCGCGCAGGCCGCACAGGTGGTGGCCAGCATGCGGTACAAGGAAAGCATGGTGCGTCGATTTTAGGGCCTCTCGGGGTTTTTCGGTCACTCAGCTGCACACACTAAATTGCAAAACCCACCCACCATTTCCCACAGATTTACATATATTGTATGTACTCAATCGCTTTCGCAATGCTGCGGACGCCGCGTTTGCGGGGCTACACTGTTTACACGGCCCAACCAAGCTGTCGTGGGAGTGAGCTTGGTGTCGTGTTTGCAAACCATTTACAGAACTCATTTTTCCCGTTTTTGGTTTTTATTAGGGTTCACTTCTGACTGGCGAAGGGTAGTCATATTGTGTCTCGCTGCCCTTCGACCTGTTTTACCGCTTACTTTTGTGAGGCAGTCAGAAGTGGCCAACACGGGTCTCGTCCCTCTCCACTCGGATTCGTCGACGAATTCGACAGCGGGTTGAGGCAGAGGTTTTAGGGTTTATCACAGGGTTTTAAACCTAACAATCAACCCATTTGGTACTGCGTGTGCCATTGTCGTGTGGGAATGGGTGTGGCCGTCGCCCAATTCGTGTTGCAGTGTATTTATGATTTATTTTTATGACTGGTTTATCGCTTGCAAGCTGCCCGTAGCTGCCGGGCCGCCGGTCATCTATCATTATTCTTTTTCTAACACACATTATTCTCACACATCCATCATGAAAGCAGCCACCCACCCACTTGCTACTTGTAAGCAACATTTTCATATTTCCGTTCTATCTCGTGTACAGGTACGGTAAGATCGTATAGAGACGATTCTACTACTGTACCGCGGCGGGTACTGGTAGCACCGTAGCGAGGCGAAGTAGTTAAGGACGTGCCCACCCGTATCATTGCGCAGTACTTTGTTGAGATTACGTTTCCCTCCGCCAAAAAAGTTAATGATAATGCATCGTCGACGCCATTTTCTAAATCATGAATAAGGAAGTCCTTAACTCGCAGCTGTCGCGCCGAATACAATGGAGCGGAAGATTCATCACACACTTAAGCCAATAGCATGTAGCAAATGAAATCATATAACAGTATAACATCATAATCTAAGTAAATATCCACAAAACAAACAGAGACACACATACATGCGCATTCAACCAGCCGTACATACAACCAGCCAATATTTCCATACACATACAAACACACACACACACACACACACACACACACACACACACACACACACACATACACACACACACACACACATACACACACACACACACACACACACACACATACACACACACACACACACACACACACACACACACACACACACACACACACACACACACACGGACTTAAACAAATTAATGTAGTATAATTATACAGAGCGAGCTTTTTACTAGTGTGTGTTTTCATTTTTTGGGGTGCGTAGGTGGAGGCGGGGCTGCTGGTGTACGGGCGCATCATGGACCCGCAGAACGCGAAGCGGCTGATCCGCCAAGTGATGGACGCCGAGCAGTGCGCCAGTCTGTACCAACGCCTCGGCTCCCTCAACATGTTCAACCCCCGCAACCCCACCGGCTACTACAACCTCCAGCTCAGCCACCAGGCGCAGTACACCGTCGCGCGCCGCCTGCTAGAGATGTTCCAGGTCAGCCACACAGGCGCCACCCTCCCCACCTTCCTATTTCCTACCCCACTCTCCACACCTTCCTACTTCCTACCCCACCCTCCCCACCTTATTATTTCCAACACCACCCTCCCCACCTTCCTATTTCCTACACCACCCTCCCCACCTTACCATTTCCTACACCACCCTCCCCTCCCTTCCTACTTCCTACACCACCCTCCCCTCCCTTCCTATTTTCTACACCACCCTCCCCACCTTCCTATTTTCTACACCACCCTCCCCGACTTCCTATTTCCTACACCACCCTCCCCCACCTTCCTACTTCCAACACCACCCTCCCCCACCTTCCTACTTCCAACACCACCCTCCCCACCTTCCTATTTTCAACACCACCCTCCCCACCTTCCTATTTCCAACACCACCCTCCCCCACCTTCCTACTTCCAACACCACCCTCCCCCACCTTCCTATTTTCAACACCACCCTCCCCACCTTCCTACTTCCAACACCACCCTCCCCCACCTTCCTATTTTCAACACCACCCTCCCCACCTTCCTATTTCCAACACCACCCTCCCCCACCTTCCTACTTCCAACACCACCCTCCCCCACCTTCCTACTTCCAACACCACCCTCCCCCACCTTCCTATTTCCAACACCACCCTCCCCACCTTACCATTTCCTACACCACCCTCCACACCTTCCTATTTCCTACACCACCTTTTCTTATCCTAATCATTTGCTTTCTTTCAGTTTTTCAACTCATATTAATAATACGCGTTGTCATTTGTATTCAACTTTCCTTCTTTTCATGTGTCACCTTTCACATTTGTACTCTTTTACGATATTTTCCCTTGTCCGTCTCTCAATCAGAATTTGTGAATACGTTTATTTTCCCCCGCTCTTTTGTTTTCCGTTATGTGGTGTTTCGCTTGTGGATTACAATGCCGGTTTCGTCCGGGAAGGGCGGCCACATTGCTTGGCTATCAGTCACAGGCACCGCAGTGTCGTCGGACATGTCGGAACTCTTATCCCTGCTTCCCTTCTTCGCTCTGTTCATCGTTTGGTTTCTCATCGTTTTCGTTGGCTAATCTTTCAGATACATTCACGCATGGTATTTCGGGAGGCATTTTCCTTTGCTTGTTCAAGCCCTGTTTCTTCCTGCCTTTTCTTCCAGTTTACCTGTTTCCTTAATCGTGCAATTGTCATCCCATTTCTGAGGTTTTCTTTTCATATTTTCCCTTCTCTTTCTGTTATGTGCTTTTCCTTTTTTTACATTCTTTTTATTAAATGTTTTCTCATTTTTCTTACCCTCCGCGCTTCTGTTTCTGTTTCTGAGTCTCGCTTTGGCATTGCTGTAAAAATCAACCCGGGAACGGTGGCCATGGTTGCCGCGCACCGCTGTGTGTTGACAATACGCCTGTTCGGACTGTGGCAGGCGGAGGTGGATTTCCGTCTGAACGAGTTCCCGCTGCGCATCACATGGAACAACTGCTTCCTCAACGGCGAGCCGCTGCCGATGGAAAAGTTGCAGCACCCGTACACCATCGAGTTCGAGAGCCGCGGCAGTCTGAGCCTCTCCTACACCGAGCAGCGCCCCGTCAGCGACGCCGCCGTCCCCATCTCCAACGAGTCATTTTCCGTCCTCGTCAACATCCTCGCCACCCGCGCCGACGTCGACGACCCCAACGAGCTCATCGCGATGGTGGACAACGAGGACACCGCCACCTGCATGCGCGTTTTCCGACAATTTGACACCTGTCCAAAGGTATAGACCCCCTTTTTCACAGCTGCGCCGCGCTCCGTTCCTTTTTATCGACGCGTCAAGGTGGCAAGCGTTTAATTAAGCGCCAGGGTTCGATCATGATTTGTCAGCAACCAGTTAGGAATTGTGTCGTTAATATTAAACAGTACTTTCGAAGGTGCATTTTGGATTATATGGATAAATGATAATGATCGACACCGGGGTCGGCCCGCATCCATGTCCCGCGAAACGTCCTCCGAAAGTGCTAATTCGAGTGCAACTTTGCCCACGTTTGTGAATTTGACAATCGGACGGGTGCTGTTGCCGTGCGTGGTTCACAGAGTGTGTTCGTCAGTCCCGAGCGCGTGCGCGACCTCAGGATGAAGGTCAAGAACGAGACCATCATTGTGCAGATCATCCGCGCCTTTGCGCTCGACCACTACATCACCTCCGCGCAGCTGGTGGGGCTGCTCAGTATGGTGGACAGTAGCTCGTGCCGGGTGGAGATCGTGACGGCCTTTTGGGCGCGGATCACCGACCGCGCGAAAAACTTCTCCGACGTCATGCGTTTCTTGAAAACCGAGGAGGCGAACCTGCTGGGGAAGCGCATCGGGTAACCGGCCCTCCGCCCACATAATATATGCCCCTCCACTATACGTAAATTCCGAGTAGAACGGCAACGGGCCGGGCGGGACGATACCGTACGTCCTACTCGTTGTCCCGTTTGGTTTTTCGGCACTCCGTCACGGATAAGCTCGCTGACACACATGCTGTGTCTCCTCGGCGTGGGTTTCATTTAAAGCGCGGGAAGCTTTGTGTATGCTTTTTGGCGTTTAAGCACCCGAGTGACTTCTCAGATCGGGACTACAGGTAGTGTCTAGTTTTTTTTTGGTGGAACGGTTTAATGTCCGTATGTTATTCTGAGCAAGTTAGCTGGTCGAATCAAACCAGTAACGTGTCGTTTCTTTGTTAAGCTGACAAATGGGATCAAAACCAAGCGGTGACACTATTAAGGGCTCACAAATGGTTTCGGAGCGCAGACCGTTCCGAGGTCTGGATCTTTTCGACAAACTTGTTTCGACTCCGGAAACAGAACAATTGGCTACTTTCACGTGGTTTTCGGAATATCTTGACCTGAAACTTCTCAGATGTAGTTTTTAGATTAGTAGCGATCCGTTACAGTGGACTCTATTGCGGGAACGAGATTATAGAATTCGTAGTGATTGCGGGTTAGTTCGTCTGCCATCCGCTTTTATAGCATCCCAACAGGGCCGAAGCACTCGACCTGTAATCCATCGAGTCCATTCCCCACACGTCGACCTGGCGTAGTCGCGGTTTTCGAAATGGATGATGGCCCACCGATCAACAGATTTCCTATCCATTGCATGAGGTGCCATTTTTGCGAATATATTTACTAATATTTTATATTTGTTTTATCCGCGCATCATTATTATAGGAAAAATGCCTCGTCGCGAGTTTACTTACAGTGACCAATAATTGCATTTGAAGTGCCGCGTCGTGGTGATATAGGAAATGTGGCATATGTTTATTATGGTACACTCGCGTGTATTGTTCTTATCATGCGTTGTTTCCTCCTTTAATTAATATTGGCGGTTTTATATGCTTTCCTTCTAATATGAATTGTTTGTAGTAAACTCGTATACAATATCTAGTAAACAATTTGATTACAAAAAATATTTGACAACATGCCCCTATTATGTATGACTGCTGTCTTTCCCTATTACAGCCAGCCGTCACTTTTATTTGTATTTGAAGCACTGACCCTGCGACGCCACTGTCTCTGCCAGGTATTATGCCATGCTGGACCTCAACCGCCCCAGCATGCACTACAAGCTGCGCATGTACAACAAGAGCGAACTGAAGGTGGCCAAGACGCTGTTCCAGATGGCCATCAACAAGGTGCTCAATACCACCAGCACGCACACCTACATGAAGAACCTGCACGTGGACGACCAACGGAAGCAGCTGGTGGAGGGGCCCAACATGTGGCAGGTGCTCACCGGCAACGCGCCCGACGGCCAGGAGCCGAGAACAACCCTTGAGTTTGACTTCGACGTGCGCCACCCCAGCCGCCCTCCGCCCGACCGACGCTATCACCTTTATTCATTTTTGTAAGCAAGAATATCGTTTTATGAGTTTGATTACAAAGTATTACGATTTTTCTTATTTAAATGTTTTATAGGGCAGTATTTTCTTTTCCTCCTTTTTATGCCTAACCACGACATCACATTACCACTCGAGAATCCTGCTGACCCCCTTGCCCACGTCGCTCTGGCCCGCAGTACCCCAACATGCAGGTGCTCACCACCGCCGCCAATCTCATCAAGCGCAATTGGCAGGCGCACCAGCGGACGAAGCAGTACAAAAAGCTCCGAGACCAGCTGCTGGGCCCCAGGCACGCCCCTCCCCTCCCCTCCCCTCCCATCGCTTCCTTGTGCGAAATACGCCGCTCCATCATCGACATGCGACACAGTTGAAATTTGAGTGGAGCGTTTGATCATCGCAGCAGCTCCAATCGCAATTATATATGCCCTCGGTGCTGCGACAACATTTACCATCTGATACCCAATTTGCTACATTTGTTTATTTAGGATGTTATTGTACTCCATCATTATAGTCGTTTTCTAAATTTACTAGGCGTGTATAACAGTAGGAAATTGCGGCTGTGTATTGCATCTTGTACATTGGAAGCATATGGCCCGTGATGTTATTTCAATTTTCAGTAGAGCAATCATATATATGGAGTCAACGTCCTTTGTCTTCCGGCCCCCGTGGATTATGGGCCTTGGTCGTTTACGGCGTTACGCCTGTATGTCTCGACATCGTTGCACCAGATTTAAATGATGTCGCCCCTCGTTCAAAGTCCGCGACCGCTGTCGGCCATGTGTCTGTGGTATGTCGAGGGAAGGTCACACGACGGCAGACCGCATCGAGAATCGTTGGCGGGACTGTGAAAGGACTATGTGCTATCCGCTTTTCCTTTTTTTTTTTTTAAACAAGTGGTATGACGAGGATATGTCTGCCTTAACTACCGTTATTGTACGCAATGTTCATTCGTTGCAAGTGTCTGAGCGCGTGTTGGCAAGTGTGCTCAGATGATTTGGTGCTGCACGGCAATGTGAAGCTGCCGCTAAGTGGAGTAATTTGCCTGTGCCATCGCAGGGGTGGCTTCGGAGCCTACCGCACGTTATTCCCGGAGCCACCCGTGCCGGAACAATGACGCAACGATATGGACGCCTGATGGGCACACATTCGCGCGATGCCCTCGAGACATTGCAAATCCTGTTGATCGTGTCGATTTCCGACTGGGCGCCGCAAATTGAACATAGACGACTATATGCACGGTAGCGCTTTATTCATATCGGATTTCCGGAAGTTCCGATGTCTGGTGTCGGAATGCGGAGTCAGTGTTGCCTGGCGCCCGGGATGGAGGCGTACATGCTTCGTTGCTTTCATGTACAGATGCCAGCCCGCGCCCTGCGAGGCTGCGTGCTAGGCGCGCACCCTGTCGAGCACTGGGTGGGTCCGCTTAGCGATACAAATGATGCGACAAAAGGGAGAAAAACTGTTTGTTTTTTCTACCGTATTTTGTAATTTTAGAAAAGAAATTTTGCCTCTGACGAAATGCGCTCGTCGATAGGTCTGTGGCGTCAGTGACTGACTGGTCGCTTGGGAGGTCTTTCTAGTTGCCCACTTGTTTTCGGATCTTACTGTCTTCACGGAGCATTGTCTTTCCATAACCCGGGTTTTTACCCACGCAGCGGGTTTTCAATACCTTTACTGCAAGCTCGATGCGATTTATGCGGATAAATGTTGACACGGGGCCCTATTCATTCAAGTGTGTGCTGACACTGCCCTATTTCAAGTGCACTACTGATCTCTCCTGCGAGGGGAGGTGACAACAAGCGTGCTTATCCCGATTTAACTCCGAAATTGTGTGTTCTGGGGAATAGTTAGCGTGTGTAAAACCCTGCTTCGCCCCCACACATCGGGATTGCCCACTTGCATCATTCATCTAGAAAATGGCATGTGACAAAGTAAAGTGATTGCCCTTCTGCGCACAAGATGGCCATGGTGCCCTCCGTGGTGTGCCTCTAGACGGGAAGCGTGTAAAGGGGGATGGGGGAGTGAGGCGCCGCGTGGGAGGACAGCTAAACGACAAGGGGCAACCTGCGGAGATGGAGTATCGTCTGTTGATGGGCAGCGGAGGAGGTGAATATAAGGGTAGTAGTGGAGGGGGGGGCGGGTGCATGGGCCTTGCGGTAACGGACCATGCGGTGGTAGTTGTGTGTGATGGGGATGATGGGTAGTTTGAGATGGACGTTGGCATGATCCAATTATTACACACATCGGATCATGATAAACAAACCGTCCGTCGAACGGTCCTCCGTAAGATAATGCCTCAATTAGGGGTACCATGATAATTTTGCCGAGATTTCTGTGTTGAGGGTCTAGGAATGGGAGCTTAACAAGTAATGAAACATGAACTGAAGTTAAAATTGGATTACAGTACGTCATGCGGTGCTTTGTGTTGTCTCATGCCTCCATGTCCATGTGTATGTTTCTTGTTACTCTATGGTTCGCCCGGTCTCATAATGAAAATTGTCTACAACGATTACCACTTACAATATGGTTGTTGTCTAAGGGCTTTCTTGCATATGCCGTCCAGATCTATGTGTACAAATTTAGGCCGGGGCCCGGTCTCACATATTTTGAGTCTCAAAGTGGGTGGGATGTTCCGCCCCCGGCGACCGCCGGCGGCCCCGGATGGGGTGCGCTCGTAGGCACTCACCCCCACCCCCTCGTGGTGGCCGCTGGTAAACCATGAGCCGACAAATGCGATCCGTTGTTGGGTTAACCGATGTCGGGAAAAGCCATGTACGGAGGGCCTTCAAAAAGAATGCATGTACTCACCGGCTCCTAGATCTCCCGCTTGGGTCGTCCGATAATACTTTTCAAGACAAAATTCCCGTCGAAAACTCGTATGCTCGGAGAGCGAGGCATGTATCGCAAGAGTATATGGCAGTAAGGATGGTGCGAACGGATATGCGGCGGTATAAAGCGGGCGTGAGAGATGGCTGCGGATAACCGGATACCGGTGCCGGTGGAGGGCGCTCGTTGTCCGAGGTATTGTCACATGATACTCGAGCTGCCCATGCGAGCGAGGTAAACCACGAGTAGGCTAGAGGATAGTCGCGGCAGGAGGAGCGACACGTTATGGCGACGGCAATCCTCATGATCGGATGTGTGATCGGCTATAATTTCCGTACCCAACATCATTTGACGACGGCGACTCGATTCATATGGCCTCGACCAACCCCCGCCCTAGTCGGTACTCGATCATCAACAATAGTGCCTCGCGCGATTTGCTCATGGTCATCGCAGCGGCACACATCTTGAAAAGGCGGCCGCTTGGCAACGTAAATGACTCGGTGATGAAACAAGTGGTTCCAAAGCGAACAAACTTGTGTTTATAACATACAGCTACGGAACATGAACTAGAGCAAATTCTGGCACGGAGACCGGAGCGTCGGCCGGAAACCGTCTTCAACTTTACTATGATGGACACTTCACATCATGACTGCAAAACTTTACATCCGCGTCCTTCCTTACTTGATGGTGTCGTTGGCAATTTAGTTATGAGTCAGGTAAAGATGTTCCCACCTAGAACATGCCAATTGGAGAACCGCTTCGAACTTACGCTGCACATTCGAAATCAAGGTTGAACAATTCACCAGCTACAACGTCATATTGTGCGCGTGAAAATTCGTGACGTAAACTTCCATGGCCAACGTGCACAATCAATAGCTCCATTTTTTTGAGCCCCTCTTAATGTTGTAAAGAGTCGCGACCAAGCACGGTTTCGCCGGGTTTCGAACATAGTGAGCGTGCCTAATATTTTCAAGCGCTTGTTGCTTAATCTTGTTACTTGTTGCTTGAATATATGCCGTAGGGCGGTGTCATGGTCATAGACAGCGAGAAAACACAAGTAAAATTCGAAGTAACACATTGCGTAAAGGCCCCGCAAAGAACCCAACGCTTCCAAATAAAATGGTATCTGGCAAATGCCGGTTTCCGGCAACTGTCTCTCGGTGTACCCAATAATACCGTATAGATTTCAAGAACATGGCTATACGCCAAGGGCTATCCTTACCCATCCTCTCCGTTATTATTTTAGCGGCAATAAAAGTACTCCGAGTGTACATAAGATAAGCTGATCTAAGTCACTTGTATAAAATATATAATAAATACTGCTACTAATATTTCACGATCGCGGCCCGCTACTATTGCCGCTCCATGGCGCCGTCGAGCCAAGGAAGGTGATATTGGACTGAATTGGAGCCTGTCCTAGCTTCCGTGCGACTCCGGTCGTGCCGAAGAGTTAAGGGGAAATGATAGATGGCAAAAGGCTTCCTTGGCGACCCTAAAGGGGGGTGCGCTCGCAAGCCCGTCGGCACCCACCTTTACCTCCACGCGGTGGGCGTTGGTAACCATGTAGTCGTGTCAGGCTTGGCATGGTAGGGGCTAAGCGAGGTACCGGCAGCTGCGATCCGCGTGATCAACAGCTATTGGGAAGCCATGTACGGTGGGTTTCGGAAATCAAAATATCCGTACACCAACACTAAGATCTCCCACTCGGCTAGTCCGATATGTTTTCTCGCGACTGAATACTCACAGATACTCTCCCGATAAGGAGGCGGGGGTGGTGTGTGAAAAACATCTCTTGGCGAGAAGGGTACGGACGGATCAGCGGTGGAATGCGGGTGTTGGAGTTGGAGGCGGACAAGCGGGAAGCAACGCCAAGGAAGGGCGCTCGCTCGATGTCGACTAGCGCTCGTGCGGACGAGCATACTCATCCAGGGGGGTGGAACTCGACATCAAAAGCAAGGACGACAACTGCGGCGAGAGGAGCGGCACAGTGTGGCGGCGCTGATATTAGATCGGCCGCCACTTGGAAAATCTCGTACGTAGGGTTTTGGTTAAAACTTCCGTACCCGGCACCTTTTGAGGTTCCTGCCTTCCCACCCATCCTCTCCTCTCGTCGGTAGCCACCATCAATGGTAGGATACCTCAGGCGGTGTGCTAGAGTTATTGCGAGTGCAAACCGCCCACGGCGTCCCCTTGGCCGTGTAAACCGGAGTTGCACAAGAGCCTAGGTCAGGCGGGCCCGACTGGACCTTCACAACTGACCAACTATTATGAGCAACACCCTCGAGCGGCGGGAGCGTGCCGCGCATCGTGCATATAGCGACATAGTATTTTTATATTTCATCGTAGCGATAGACCATGTCTATCCCTATGTGATTTACATTATGTTGTTACAACCGACGGAGAGGGATGGATAAGGAGACCCCGGGCGTAAAACCCTATCCTTCGGACATAGATGGTAGCATTGGGAACGCCTTGAGACAGCAACTGATTTATCGGTACTTGTTGTAACAAATACATACTTTCTAGAAAGGAAAAAAACTCCCCTCGCTCGGTAGCTCGTTGATCCCGCAGCCGGTTTGATCACCCCGTCCATATAAGTTTTCGTCGCTCATCCCGGCGTGGGGTTCATGTTGGCTCAAGTCTCCCGTCTCCTTGAGGACATGTGGGGGAGTCCCGGACTAACATACACGAAAAGCTAGCGCTCATGTATTTGCGCCGTTTTGGTTTTACCTAATATTTCCCCGGCTGGTCATGATATATGGTACATGGGTAGATGCGGCTCTTAGCCATTGTCCGTACTCATTCACCCCACACTCTCGCGCGTCCGTTAACGGGAGTCTAGCTCGGATGTGTGCCCTCGCGCTCATCCAGATGACGCACTCGTTAATGTTCCCTTAAAGAGGGAATAATCCGTACCCGTAGTCGTAGGTGGATATTAGAGAAGGGTGTAGGCTACGGGTAGGTTGGCGAGATCCGGCGGGACGCGGGGTACGGAATTTTCTCCGAAATCCGTCGTACTAAGTTTGTTGGCGACGGTTAATCCTAAGACCGCCTCCGCTAGACCAAGTCGCGGCTGTCCTCCGGTGCTAATGCCATCGTGCTTGACCCCCCGTGCCGGCTTAACGTCAGTGGCGCAAGTCGACCAGCGAACGCCCTTGCCCGGCGCTGCTTCCCGACTGGCCGCTCCTAGCTCCAACACCTATGTCTCGCCGATGATATGCCGAGGAATTCGCCACCAAAAAGTCCACATGTGCATGTCCCGCCCCCGAAGATGAGAGTACCTCCGACGTATCTTGTCTCGTAGAAAGCATATCGGACGGGGCGAGCGGGTGATCTTGGCGCTAGTAGTGTACATATACTATTTTCAAAAGTCTTCCATACATGAAGGCTTTCCCGATAGTTGATGATCCGCGGTTCGCAGCTGCCGGCTCACCTTGCCAAGCCCCCCTTCCGCGCGCGCTAAGCATAGCACGCCGTGAGTGCCGACGAGCCTGCGACAGCACCCCCCTCCGGAGCCGCCGCCGCTGCGCCGCCGGCGGTCGCCAAGCTTCCAAAATGTAGGGCTGATATGTGCTCCCGCTATCCGATATACTATGCCAACGCTTATGTTTCTTGAAATAATCATCAGCTATGTCGTTATTACAAAAGGCGCATTATGTCTCAATAAGGCCCTCCTTTGGCTACCGGTTCACATCGTTAGTTTAGGTCAAATTGGTCTCAACAATTCAATTCATACTAATTCTTCAAAATACTTAATGCTCATTTGCAGCAACTACTTTAAGGTCCGGCCTAACAATTCAAAATTGCAAACTAACAACACAACAAGCAATACAACAAATGCCATTTGATATGTGACGTGATAACATACAGGAATCCAACCGACGCATGTCGCTGAATATCATGGATGAGCCTCCCGCTCTCACCGCTCAATTTACCGGCTAGCAAGTAAGGATGATTGGCGTTCGCGGTGTTAGACGGGTTAAGCCCAACTGTGGGTAATGTATGGAAGTTGGGGGCTCATCTTAGGCCGTCATACGCCTAGATGCCAAGATCGGACTCATCGGGTTTCGAACCCGCGACATTTCGCGTAGTAGGCGTGCGCTTTAATGGCGCACCGGAAAACAATGGATGTTTCTTAGTAGCTTTTCGCCATTAAGTTCTAATCACGACAAGTGCATGTGCGTACACGGACGTGCCGTGAGAGAGGGGGGGGGGGCTCTCACCTTTTCAAACTCCTAGCTAGCCAATCCCGCTTCCGCGCGCTTTAGCGGCGTCCGGCCGACCGATATTTCCGCCGCTCATCACAGTGAAACTCTAAACTTCTAGACCTAGATAGCCCCTCTCACTTCAAAGGCGCGAGGAGGGGAGTGGAGCCCGAGTCATTATAAGCTGACAAACGCTAAATGCCGTTGTGCATATCAGCCCCCGCCCTTCCCATAGCCTTCACTAGTTAAATCCATAAACAGTAATGGACACCACCTCTATGTCTCGTGGGCACGGCATTTAACCCCCCCCCCCCCCCCCCCCCCCCCCCCCCCCCCCCCCCCCGTACATAGCCATTTCATTCGGGGGCGGCGATGTTTGATCTTCGGTCTTTGCTCCAATATCTGTCAAGTTGCCGCCGCAAAAAAACGATAAATCCATGGCCCACGAATGCTTAATGTCGCCGTCGTGGTCGCACCCGGCATCTGTCCGCAATTGGTATGAATAGGACAGCGCCAAGCGCTTGGGCCCGGGCAGACACTACGGATTACGCAAACAAATTACATGGGAGCGGCGGATCAAATTTTACCAATTGTTTGTTCCCTTGTTGGTGTATGGATACCATGACAATGCGTCTTTGCGAGTCAATACTAAGTCTACGAGGCTCATAATCAGAAAGCACCGTGCATGGCAATACTCGCTAGACTAATATTCACAAATATGATCCCATCTCACCTTTGCATTACGGAGATCGTGTGAGCCTTTTCGGTTTTCACGCGCAAGTTTTGGGAGATTTCCCGACTTAGACGCGGCCCACTAATTCGATGCCTCCACGCGTGGAGCCATTTGGCCGCACGAAGTTGCATAAATATTATGCACCGTTGTTTCGGCATTTTTAATGGATGCTCATCATGCGCGGGGTTTTCTTTTCCTTCTTGTCCACCGCTCTTCGCAACGCTTGTCCACCGCTCTTCACAACAACTTGTCCACCGCCCTTCACAACAACTTTGGGTGTGACGGATGCGGCTTATGATGGGTAGTGTGCGGATGCTGCATGGTATCTCCTTCCCCATAAGGGCCTAACCTTTGGGTTTCTGCTTTCAATTCTGTCCATCTGTCTATTCTTTCATGAAAAAATTTCTTACAAGAGAAAGCAGTGGAGGCCATCTGTCTATTCTTTCCATTTTATTCAGTCTGATCGATTTTTGTATTTTGTGATGTCTTTATTGCCACATACTTTTATTCTGATGTTAACATCTCATCTTTCGCGGATAACTGATGTTGTTCTACATCTTCTATGTTTTGTAAGCAATTGTAATGCTTCTAATGTACACATAATCACCTGGATGAACTTAAAGTACTGCTGAATATGGTGAATAATTCAGATACACGCGCGCATAACGTACCGCTCACAATACACAGGGGCCTGTTTTCCGCCGGTCAAAATCGGGTGAACTCAATGTCAAAGACAAACTTCGCGGAAAGTACTACCTGTACAACAGTACTGACGGCATGTACAGATTGCCCTGGTGCGCTACCTGACCGCGGCGGGGCGTCTTGACGAGGACCGTTAAGTGCCGCGTTCCGCCGCCCATCCGTCAGCGGAGTCTCTCCAAAGTGGGACAACCACTGACCTTTGTCGCGATTGCACGCAGGCAAGCTGTCTGACACTTTGCGCGCACAGCGTGCAACGTGTACTGGTGCAGTACCGCGGTTGTCCGTGAGTTTCTCGGAGGCGCGGAAGCGCTTTGACCATCATTTCCGGGATTGACTTGCCGCTCAAGTCCGACAAACGCAGCGGTACGATACAGGTGGCAGTGAGGGAGCAGACCACTCTGCGACGGTGCGGTGTAATTCAACCCGGTACGGCGTGCAGCACCGGACGGAACGTTCCGGCCAGTTTTTTCCGGGGGAGTCATGACGCCCCGGCACAACGGCGCGTCGTGGCGCTCGACGTTCGCGTTGGCAGCGGTTGTCCTGTTGGTCAGCTCGTGCGCTGCGGACTTTGGCGGATGGGCGGAGAGTGAAGCGGACCAGGCGGTACTTGAGCAGCAGCTAGCGACGACGACCGCTGGGACGGGAGCGATAAGTCGACGAGAGCTGTTGCAAGCGACGAGTTGGGTCCAAGGAATTGAAAACTATGCGAACCACGACTTCGGAACAGTCAGCGGCGGGACGCAGAACCGCGCCAACGGTGGGTGCCCGTCTCGTGTCCAGTATTAGGCCCAAACCGCCACCCAACACTCTGCTGAGTACCCGTATCAATGTACAAGTCTCCTCCTCCAGTAAATGGCAAAGGGGAATGATGTGACACAGGGGATTGGCAGTCAAGAAGCTTCCCGCCATTTAAGTTTCCTTGCTCCCCCTTGTCATGGAGAAAAGAAGTCAACACACACACACACACACACACACACACACACACACACACACACACACACACACACACACACATACAGGTCATTTTTCTGCTGCAAAGACGCGTAGACTATGGCATCAGCCATTGATCGTACACCCATCTTACATTTACGAAAAAGATAAAAATCAGAATAACCGCAGTCATAAAGACAGAAATCCCAGAGAAATCCCACCCTACATCCCCCGTTCAAACACACCCCTCCGCACACACACACACACACACGCACACGCATAAACGCGCACGCACCCTCACACACATACACACAATCTATATCTCTGTCACAAACATTCACTGACCCCCTCTCTCCTTTCTTTGCACACACACGCGCGTGTTCGGGCACCTGAACGGAATATAACCATAACCATAAATCGAATGATGCAGCATGGAGATGAAACCCTGAATGCCTCACAATTTCTCTTTCCCGCTCCCGCTTTCACACTTTCAGTCTCTTTAATGGACGAGCGAAGAGGGGATAAAAGAAATTGTGGGTTCTACCGTGTGCGCTTATTTTTGGAGGGCACATTCATTCACTTCGCTAAACATATCAACACCCCATCGCACCCCCACCTCCTTTCCACCACACCCCTTCCCTCGCCTGCTTTCTCACTCCTTCTCTCACCCAATTTGAGCCTGCCCAAGCCCGTGTTTTTAGTTCGGGGGCGCAATCAATGTCCAGTGCCCCACAGCAACAATTTAGATAATTGTTTTAATTTTAAACGCTGTTATGAGAATGAACTGTTGCTAATAATTCAGTGCTGAGTTTTCGCCGACCGCTTACACCGCGCAGGCGGCAAGTCGACCGTGGGAGGCGGTGACACCAACACCGCCGGTGGCGTCTGCTCCAACGTGGCGGGTGGCTGCAGTAACACCGCCAGCGGTGATGCTTCCACCGTCGCCGGCGGGGTCGGCAACACGGCTTCGAATAAGGACACTGCTGTCGGCGGCGGTTTTCTCAACGAAGCGTCGGCTCGCGAGAGTGTGGTCGCGGGAGGGACCAACAATACCGCCGTCGGCGTCTACGCTACCATTGGCGGCGGCTCGAACAACACCGCGACGGCGCCCTTTGCACGCATCAGCGGCGGCGTGCAGAACGACGTGCGGAAAGCCTCGCTTTTTAACATTCGCTATTGCCGATATTGAATTATTTTGCATCGATTCATTCTCAAACTTGGTTGACAGATCAGGAATAGCTTAGCCGAAATGTTAATTTGCCTAGACAACTGAGCCGTCGTTTGTTGAACAGGCGACGGCACCTCTGACGACCATATCTGGCGGCTTGAGTAACCGAGTCTCCGCGCAAGCGGCTGTTATCGCTGGTGGTCTCACTAACGTCGCCTCGGCGCTCAATTCTTCCATCGGCGGCGGTCTCAGCAACGTCGCGACGGCGGACAACACGGTCGTGGCGGGCGGCGAGAGGAACAACGCGTCGGCTATTTACGCCGCGGTCGGTGGCGGCGCCTTGAACACAGCCAGCCGTACGTCTCGGCCGCCTCTTTCGCAACCTCCCACATAAGTTCTTGACCGGGCCCGTCGGTGTGACTGTCGGTGATATAGACTGTTGGTTTACCTCGGCTCGAGGCTACATGGGTGTTTCTTATTTCGTTCGCGACTCGGACTAAGACATTGTTTTACCAACACATCGTGAAATTTAACCCGACATCGCCGCTGTCTCAGGCCACCTATGGCTTTGCGATAGTGTCATTACTTTCGTTCGCCGATGTTAGCGATCCCTTCTGCGCTGGGTATTCTGATTCGCTGTGTGACATGTTTATAGAATACGCCGCGGTGGTCAGTAGCGGACAAAACAACACCGCCGCGTCGACCTTTTCCACCGTCAGCGGCGGATTCGGCAACGTCGCCGCGCAGACGGCCTCGAACGTCATCGGCGGTGCCGCAAACGAGGCCAACGGCCGATTCTCCTCCGTCGGTGGCGGCCAGTCCAATAAGGTCCGCGCAGTGCTTGAAAAATGGTTCGAATATGTAATTGCGTTTGAATAACTTGAACAAATGCAAAAAAAATTGAAATACAAACGCAATATTCGCCGTAATATCGAAGGCGGTTTTCGCCTGCTGATTTGCACCTTATGTTTCCTCTCGGGAGTGCAGGCAGGTCAGGCAAGCTTTCAGGGCTGTACCACCGTGGGCGGCGGCTGCAACAATAGCGCTCTATTGAGTTTCAGCACTGTCGGCGGCGGCAGCGGGAATGTCGCCGGCGGTTTCCGCGCCACCGTTGTTGGCGGACTGAACAACAAAGCTATGAAGGACGACTCAGCCGTGGGCGGCGGGAACCGTAACACCGCAGGCCAGGGGTTTCTTTCCGACGGCCGCTGCAGCGTCGTGGTCGGTGGCTGTGATAACTCTGCGTCGAGAGATGCGTCGATGGTGGGAGGCGGCGAAAAAAACGACGCGAGCGGAGCCAACGCAGTTATCGGCGGCGGTCAACAGAACAGCGCGACGCAGTTGAACGCCACCGTCGTGGGCGGGCTGTTCAACACTGCCATCGGCGCGGGCGTCACAATCGCGGGCTGCACCAACACTGCGGAGGCGGAGTCTGCGACAGTTCGTGGTGGTCTTCGTAATAAAGCGCAGGGCCTCATCAGCACGGTCGCCGGCGGAACATTGGTGCGCTGCTATTTTCGCACATTAAAACCAAGTAACTCCGTATAAACTCATATAAACAATTTCACTTATATTGTTTTTATTCCTATCCACCCGGTGAATTCGAACTGGCGATTTCACTTTTTTTCTTTTTCTTTTAAACTCTCACCCTTTCCGTTGTTCATGGCTCGTTTTCGCGTTGTGCAGAACATCGCCAGCCAGCGCGGTGCCACCGTCGGCGGCGGTGTCGAGAACAAGGCCACCGGGATGCACGCCACCGTAGCGGGAGGCTGGAGGAATAGGGCCGCCGGCCCCGCCTCTACCGTCGGTACGACCCTTTACTGCTTATAATAAAACTATCGAAGTATAAACATTTCTCGTCAATTCAAATTTAGTAAATTGATTTGTTTTAAATAAATTGTCGACGCGTTGGTGCCTGGTGTTCAGGTGGCGGTGACGGAAACCACGCTTGGGGGCCGCACTCTACAATTGGCGGTGGCCTCTACAACCAGGCCAACAGCAACTTCGCGACCGTCGGTGGCGGGTACAAGAATCTCGCGGGTGACTTTGGCGCGACGGTCGTTGGCGGCGAGGACAATGTAGCGTCAGCGATCGGCTCCACCGTCGCGGGCGGCACCTATAATACCGCGGGCGCAAAACACGCGACCGTGCTGGGCGGCGTCGACAATAAGCTCTCTGCGCAGTGCTCCACCGCTATTGGGACGAACAACATGGCTGCGGCTGGCCACGACGGAAGCATGCTTTTTAACGCCGCTAGCTGCAACGGGACGATGGTGCCTCGACAGGGCGGCTCCATAGGATCTGACTTCATGGACTGGACATCGTGGACCTCCGTCGCCAACGGACTACCCGGCGTAACGCTCGACGAGGTATTCACCGGGCTACATTCCCTGTCAACCTTTCAAAAGTCGAATGTATCTCCATCGAAAATTTTCTCTGTGTCGGAATGTTGACTTTGTTTACACAAGTGCACCTTGTTGTGTCGAAAATTTGTCATTTTGAGCTTGGATCGACGACGACTAAGCACCACCACCGCCGTCGCGTTTGCAGGATAATAAGATGAAGTCGGACAGGCCAGGGCAGATGGTTTTTATGGCTGTGAACGGTGTCGGCGTGAACCGTCGACCCAGCGGTGACTACGCACTGGACGTTAAGGGGGCGATTCGTTCAACGGAGCCGAGTCAGTTGGGGATTTCAGATATGAGGGTGAAGACGGACATCGAGCACGTGACGACGAGGGAGTGCCTGGAGACGGTCAACCGACTGGTGCTCAAGGACTTTCAGTATGACGCCAACTACAAACACCTTCCGGTGTCTGGGCAGCGACCGGACGGTTTTTACCGAGGCCTTATCGCGCAGGAGGTGGAGGAGGCGCTGCCGAGCGCGGTGCACACCCAAAGCGACGGGGAGCCGATGGCGGACGGGTCCTCGTTAGTCTCCATGAAGTTAGTAGATATGCAGCCGGTGACGGTGGAGATGGCGGGTGCGGTGAAGGAGTTAGCTTCTCGAGTTGCGTCTCTTCGCGCGCGAGCCGCGGCTTTGCGAGCCCAGTTAGCCGCAGCCACGCCATCCGCATGATCTTTCGCCGACCGCCTTATCCATCTCTTGACGCTGTTTTTTCATAACTATTCTGACGACTGCCCAGCTGGCGGTCGCGTCCTGTAAATATTAAGCTCACCCCCAAAATCCCGCCCATCACTCGGCACTCGCCGAGCCTCGTGACTGTCGGAAACGGCCACTCGCCCCCAAAAAATACCAGTCGACCATTTAACAGAGTGTGCTGACTGTCGGGTGTCGATATAATTTCGAACAGCCAAGTAACACTTCATACATTTCGTTGGCGAAAGGTTGTCAGGGCCGCGAGCAAGCAGCTGGGGGCGGAAGCGTCTCGACTAGGCTCTAGGATGGTTGTTCGTGTGCGAGGAAGATCTTGGGGAATTGTCGATACCATCCCGCTCGTATTACTGTGACGTCTGTGATGCATACGGGGCGGCCAGGGTTGTCAATCAGGGTTAACGCCCTGCAAACTGATTGGGGCTTGTTTACGAGACAAAATATATCCTCCGCGCAGACTGGTGGCGAGGGCCCTTGAGGGACGGGGTAGCGCAGAGCGGGTGAATACGAGCAGTCCGTAAAGTAACTTGGGATGCAGAAAGGTAGGCGGTCAGATAGGACTGAGCACCCGCCGAGTTCAAAAAACTTGGTGCAAGGGAAACGCAGACGCAACACTAACGCACAAAAGGATAAAAAGCATATTAGCGCCGAATGAGCGATGAGAAGAAAACTGCTCTTCCAGTCGAGGACCCATCGAAAGTAGACGAGCACTGTTGCTCGATCGATGCGTTTCTCTATTGTTGGAATCCGAGTCAGAGTCGCCCCAAAATGGTTTCGGAGCCACTACTGAGAAGGATTCACCAACATAAAGTTTCACATAGACAAAGTGTTTATTTCGCAAGGCTCGGTATCAATGTGCTTTTTGGAGCTCGTGGGGCAACGGGCGCAATGGTCGTGACGCAGTCGGCCTGCCCTCGGAGCTTTGGGATTGTGTTTTCTTGCTTCGTGCGGAATACCTAAGTGATCAACACCTTGCGCGGCTACCGAGACCGAGAATGCGGTTTGTGTGAGCGATGGCTCTCGCAAAAGGCACACGATCGCTGCTTGTGCGTCATAATATTATGGGGTGCT
Source organism: Tetraselmis chui (assembly GCA_026401115.1). Taxonomy (NCBI): domain Eukaryota; kingdom Viridiplantae; phylum Chlorophyta; class Chlorodendrophyceae; order Chlorodendrales; family Chlorodendraceae; genus Tetraselmis; species Tetraselmis chui. The sequence goes on from JAPMLY010001220.1 coordinate 84,457, forward strand.
GACATTGTCCTATCCGTGCGTGTCCGTCCGCGTCTGAACCGCTCGGGACACGCACTGTTTATTTACACCAAACGTTTATTTTGGTGGTTGTTCGTCTCTTCCATGGCATGGGTGCTGCTTATTCTCGCTCCTTGCGCATTGTGCTAATCCTCGCTCCTCGCTCCATGTTGATGATTATGTCCGTATGCAACATTTCGTTCGTCGAACTGCTAATGTTCCTTTTCGGGAATTTTTGGGGGATGTGCGACGTGAATTTTCATGCAACGTCTTTCTGCTTCTCTTCATCGTACTTTGGGTTCCTATCTCCGCGACGCTTTTTACGAGGGCAGTGCTGACGCTGTGGCATGCCTTTCTGTTCCTCGGGCTTAGGTTTTACCCTCTTTTCTTCTTGGTGGCCTCCACTGCTTTTTGTTGTAAGAAATGTTTTTGTTTATTTACACCAACAATCCTTTTAGACCCGCTACCAAAAGAGCACGCCTTTGTGCGATGAGTCAAAAACAAAAAATGATTATTCAGGTGGATATACAAGTAGAAATATTTACAAGACAAATGGGAGCAGGGCACAGTGGCAGACGATGGCCCCATTTGACACGATTAGTAGGGATGTCATAAAAGTTGCATTGCAACATACACGATGTGTGTGCCATTAAAGCACAACTTGCACGCCGCAAGGACCTATAGTCTTCCACGTCCCATACAAAAGAAAGAGACGGCAGTCTCATGTTCACCGAGGTTGCTACTTCCCCCCCCCCGATGATAAGGCAGTCGCTGCTTATTATCTTTTGCCCCAGATCGTGGTCAGGTGACAGCGATCTGTGACCGCGCCCTCACAATCGAGAAGCAGTGAGAGACCTGTCATTACCAGGCAACTACTCCAGACACATGCTACAGTCGCATTACTTCGGAAGAGCAACTGATCTCGAGCTCATTTTCATGTATCAAAAACAATGGCCGCTTACGGATTGCGAATAACACAAATTGAGTATCAAATTGAGCAAGTGACGAGCAACACTCTTGGAATCTGCCCGGATTACTCCCCCCCCCCCCTTTTCCCGCTCCCTCTCCGTTAGAAGGCCGCACTGAGGCAGCTACACAAATACCTGGGAGTGTCTGAAATTCCACGTAAATCACTTGTTCACATTGCAGAAGACGCTCACTTGTGCATCACACATTTCGTGAGAATCCCCCCCCCCCCCCCTTCACACGTCTACCACACAGACGGAACCTGGCCGACGAGACTCACCACCTCCCCTCCCCTGCATGGCTGCATCGCCCAAAGCACAAGAGCGACCGGTACGAGCTTCATCACTACCACAGTCAGCCATCAAAGTGCGCAGCGGAGTCGGGGGCCGACGGGACATCAATCATCGACAGCTTCGTCTTAAAAAAAAAGAACAGGCGGCGACGGGAGGGAGGGCAACAACAAGACGGTGCGTACAATCGTGCACCGCCCCTTTTCTTCTCCCCCCCCCCGTCCTCCTCTAACACACACACACCCATATAATGCATAGCACCTGTTGCCCCTGCCGCGCCCACCTATCCGCACCATCCCCTTTCCATTGCACGAGAGTGGCGTGCCTGTTTGCTGCTGCCGCCTTCCCAAACGCCGCCCCCACTAGCAGCAGCGGATGGGTACAGGGTGGGTGTGTGGGAGAGGGAGGTGAGGTCAGCACGCCCACCTATGCTCGCTGTGCCCGAAAGGCGTCGTCCGAGCCGAGGTTGACATCGCTTGGCGCCGCTGCCTTTTCCCCGCCAAACCAGCCGCCAAACCAGCCGCCCTTCTTCGCCGCGCCGCTGTCCGCTGAGGGGTCGACGGGAGGGCCGCCGGAGGAGGAGGAGGCGTCGGGGAGGATCTCGGGGGCGGTGAGCTGTGGGGGGGCGATGGGGGCGGGGGAGGAGGGAGGGGGCATGCCGCCGGGCGCGGCCATCTGGGGCGCGGGTGGGGGGGAGCTGATGCGGGTGAGGAAGATGCCGAGGCCCTCGATCATCGCAAGCAGCACTCCGCCGAAGGCTGCCGCACGCATAGCCGAGGCGGGTCCGGTGCGGAGGCTGAGGAAGCCGCCTGTGAGGGCGCCCGCTGCGATGCTGTTCCATGGGTCCTGAAGCACAACCACGCAAGGTAGACACTATTATTAACGTGGCTTTCACACAACTGAGATGCGATGACGGAACGGGAGAACGTAAAACATAAGAGAAGGATGGTAAGTAGTGATGTTTGTTTATTTGTTGTGGGCTATTAGGGAGACTGCCTGTCTGTACCCTATAGCACTTGCTGGAGTGAATAGGTGAAAGATGGAAAGGTGAAAGAGGGGAAGGTGGGTGAGGTGCTGTTCATTTGCGAAGGAGAAACAGAGGAAGTTTAATCTGCGTACACATACTTTGTGGTATAGTGGGTGAAGGCGAGTCATTAACCTGGCTGGCTTGATGTAAAGCGCACGAGAGGGGTTGGATAGAGGGGTGTCCAGATGGGTGGTTGAATAAGGGGAAGGCGAGAGACAGGAGAAGGGAGGTTGGTTCATGGTGGTTGTGGTGGGGGTGTATAATATTGTAAGTAAGATTAAGAGAAGGTGTGGAGGCTGTTTGGTTTTGTCGAGTACCTCCTTGCGTCGCAGCGCGACGAGGGTGCAGTCAAAGGTGGAGAAGAGACCGCCCCAGACGGCAAAGGACCCGCCGATGCGCGGCGCTTCGCGGCGCACGGCCTCCATGCCGCCGCGCAGTCGGTAGCCTCCCGGACTGTTCTTGGCGCCCATCAGCAAATGGTACAGGCCGCCACCCACCGCGCCCATCCCGAATGCGCCACCCACGTCGTCCAGGATTCGGTCAGGACAGGGCTCGCGCCCGTGATCTACTCCTGGGCTAGACATACTGTCGGTGCTGTGCTATGTGAGCCGAGGCTAGGTCGCCGGGAGAGTCGCCGCCGCCGGAAAAGTCTCGCTGCTTTAGGGTTTAAGGTTGGGGTTTAGGCTCACTCAATCGCCTCCGTTTGATCCGTGAGACCGTCACCGTCCCGGCCGTTCCCTCTCCAAGCACGGAGCACGGACGGCTAGCAGTCTGACCGTGCGCTCCTGATTGGCTTCACGCTCTCCAGGGTTGGTTCGGCGGGACAATCTGGAGCCGGCGTGGTGGGCGGGCAGCTCGATGGGGACGAGTGGAGAGGGACCTCTCGCCTTAAGAGTCGGTACCTATCATGAAATCGGTTTCAGAATGGTCAGGACTTTTTTTATCTAACTTGCCGCGCTGTAGTTAAGAACAGCCCAGTTTAGATTGGACGCGGCTGTGAGTGAAGAGACGAAGCACAACGCTGAGGGACTCAGAGACGTGGAGCTTGGGTCGCGAAACTTGCAGCTTGGAGTAGCGTTCGTTACGCTCTGACTATCAGGACGAAAAATTCGGGGGCAGGTGATCCAGGACAGCGCGGGACCGCAAGCGTGGCGGATGGGTGCCAGCGCTGGCGGCTGTCGTTCGCTGCGCTGCGGCCGTTGAGGGAGCCGCCACAGCCGCAGTACATTATGATGGTTATTCGACTGTACTGTACTCTGCTGATCTGCTCCGCATATACCGTAGGTTTTGATTACGATTCGGGAAGCCGTTATTCTTACAAGCAAAAGCAGCGAGAAGACCACCAAGCGGAAAGAATCAGCATTATTCAATTTAACCATTAAGGAAACCCAACTACAAAATAGTAAAAAAAAACACTCCTCCTCAAACGGCCGGACATGCATTTTGTCAAAGTGCAGCTAGTCAAGAACACGTGCCTTTGGCTTCACGTCAAGTACGACGACACCCGGGTTCAATAATTTTTTAGAAGAAACAGTGGAGGCCACCAAGCAAAAAGGAGAAGAGGAAAAAACTTAAGCCCGAGGAATAGGAAGGCATGCCACAACGTCAGCACCTCCCTCCTGCAAAGCGTTCCGGAGGTAGGAACCAGAAGTACCAAGAAGAGCAGCATAACGATGTTGCATAACTTCACGTCGCACATCCCTAAAAAAACGTTGAAAAGTAGCATAAGTAGTTCAACGAACGAAATGATGCATACGGACATAATTGTCATAGCGCAAAGACCGAGAGTCATCAACACCCATGCCATGGAAGCGACGAATTGCCATCAAAATAGCCAAGCGATCAACCAACTCAGCCGCCATAGGCGCCAACCGGCCCCCATCCTCCATAGCGAAGGGATAGTAGTCATGGATCAGCTGAACCGAAGGCGCGCCAAGCAAAGCAGAAGTGCGGAGGTCCGCATCAAGTTTGCCATGCTGAGCTCCCAATGCAAAACTGCCATGGAGTGAGAGACGAGCACCTATACGAGGATCATTGGTGTTCGTGCGAGCACTTGTAACTGTCACATCAACAACAAGATGACGGTGTGGATCCATAAAGTATAATCAAACCACATCCCCATGACTATCTCGAGAAGCTCCCGACCGACTACGGCGGACCTCCAACCGCAAGTCCCGCCCCTTAGTAGCCCCCGCTTCAAGCATAAACTCTTCAAGCACGTGGACACACATGTACCATCTAATTGTGGTACAGCCAGGAAGCAAGCAGTTGACCACAATTCGGTTCGGGTAGACTTGAGCTTAAAGCGAGAGTTGTCGGTGGAGTTCGAATTAAGCCCCGCCTACTCCCAAAGGCCGAAGTCGAACACGATACACATGGCTGACGGGGTGAACCACCGGACCGGTTCTTGCAAACCGTACTCCGACTTCATGCGTCATCGCGTGCGGCCATATTGGAAAGAGTGGAAGAATACGGGCGTGGGTGGACAAATCCTACAATGAATCCGAGAGGGAGTTTGTAATCGGTCTCGACACAACCGACCACCTCAGCCCTTCAACCAAGGCGTCTCACTTTTGGACGCAACGCCATGGCAACTCGCGTTTGTCGATGTGGAACTAGCAAGATTGGTCAAGACATGAGCGTGGCGGGAACGCTCCACAAACAAGATATTCGTTTCGAGGCCCTTTTTAGTCCTACGAGCGGGAAAGAATAGCTAGTGAAGATTAATCTACGAATTACGACACCTAAACTTGTCTTGCGCGCAGAAACGAATCAACATGGAAACACTGCTAGGCGTCCGACAACTCATCCGTCGTGGCGACTCCACGTTCAACTTCGATCTACATGACGGCTTCTATGCGTTGTGGATCGCCCCAAAGTTACGGGACCACTTCAAGGTCAATGTGCGCGGCCGATTATATCACCTCGCATGTCTGCCAATGGGATGGTCGTTCTCACCTTTTTAGTTTTGTCAGTTCACGAAGACTTTCGCTCGCCATGCTCGATAAAAAAATCTAGAGACCGCCCCCCATACCAACAGACACGACAATTTCTCACGCAAAAACGGTGGAGAAGCGCACGGGTGTAGTCGCCTTACGTGGACGACTGTCTTATATTTGGGTCTTTAGAGAGAGTAACGCTCAAATTACGCGACCGTCTTGACGACTTGCTTAAGCGTCTCGGCCTCATGCGACACCCAACCTAGTGTTTCTTGCACCCCACACAATACGGGCACGAAATACGTTAGGCACTATAGGCATGAATACGCAATTGGGCATGAATTAGGCATGCAATCATGCAATAATGGGCATGAATATCGCCAGTCACTGTTAGCACTAGCATCCCGTTGCATAGTACTTATGTACAAGGTAGCTATTTGTCATCTTAGTACTTAGTGTTATGGTATTAGCGGTACTCTATTCCCTATTTGTGGCGGTCGGCCGGCCTTGCCGGTGCCTTCGCCGGCCGCCATCTCTCTCCACTCACTTCTCTAGTCACCACAGCCGGCCCCCCTTGTGGGGCCGGCACGACCTCCGTGTAACTATCCGTTCCCAACTCTAACAGGTTATGGGCCCTCCACCAAATTACACTAGAGAAGAGCGTGTGTAAAGCGCTCGGCGCCACGCTAGTCCTATCTACTCCCACGTAAAAAAGAGTAGAGCGTGTGTAAAGCGCTCGGCGCCACGCTAGTAATTCATCGTCCCACCGACCCCACGCTTCGCCTTCGAGCTGGTTGTCCGCGACTGTCTTACCATCTCCCACGTAAAAAGGAGAAGAGCGTGTGTAAAGCGCCCGGCGCCACGTTCGCCCCACCCAACTTTCAGTCTCACCTAGCCTTTCAGTACTTTAATTAGTACTGTTATTGTTTTTTCCCGAGGCAATGCCGCAACGCTCACCTTACTTAGCGAGGAGCTTAACTTTCCCACGGCGAGATAGAGGGAGTCAACACGAGCACCCGTCTATGTTTTTTGCGTGCCTACACGCTCCTAACGGCCTTGTTGGCTGTGCTTCTTCCTCGCCGGTCGCTCTCATGCGTCGGCTAATTCTCCCGTGGACAGTTTTTCCCGCTACATGTCAGAATAGTACATTACACAGTACATTCGGAACTGCTTCATATCGGCAACTCGCCGGTAGCGGCACGTTCTTGTGAGCGCATGTCGCTACACCTACCCGGCCGGAGACACACGCTAAAAGCACTACACCTTCTACCAAGATGACATCTTCCTCATCGCAAGCTAGGACGACGTCAAGACCTCGGCTACCTTGAGGGGGGGTGTTAGCACTAGCATCCCGTTGCATAGTACTTATGTACAAGGTAGCTATTTGTCATCTTAGTACTTAGTGTTATGGTATTAGCGGTACTCTATTCCCTATTTGTGGCGGTCGGCCGGCCTTGCCGGTGCCTTCGCCGGCCGCCATCTCTCTCCACTCACTTCTCTAGTCACCACAGCCGGCCCCCCTTGTGGGGCCGGCACGACCTCCGTGTAACTATCCGTTCCCAACTCTAACAGGTTATGGGCCCTCCACCAAATTACACTAGAGAAGAGCGTGCGTAAAGCGCTCGGCGCCACGCTAGTCCTATCTACTCCCACGTAAAAAAGAGTAGAGCGTGTGTAAAGCGCTCGGCGCCACGCTAGTAATTCATCGTCCCACCGACCCCACGCTTCGCCTTCGAGCTGGTTGTCCGCGACTGTCTTACCATCTCCCACGTAAAAAGGAGAAGAGCGTGTGTAAAGCGCCCGGCGCCACGTTCGCCCCACCCAACTTTCAGTCTCACCTAGCCTTTCAGTACTTTAATTAGTACTGTTATTGTTTTTTCCCGAGGCAATGCCGCAACGCTCACCTTACTTAGCGAGGAGCTTAACTTTCCCACGGCGAGATAGAGGGAGTCAACACGAGCACCCGTCTATGTTTTTTGCGTGCCTACACGCTCCTAACGGCCTTGTTGGCTGTGCTTCTTCCTCGCCGGTCGCTCTCATGCGTCGGCTAATTCTCCCGTGGACAGTTTTTCCCGCTACATGTCAGAATAGTACATTACACAGTACATTCGGAACTGCTTCATATCGGCAACTCGCCGGTAGCGGCACGTTCTTGTGAGCGCATGTCGCTACACCTACCCGGCCGGAGACACACGCTAAAAGCACTACACCTTCTACCAAGATGACATCTTCCTCATCGCAAGCTAGGACGACGTCAAGACCTCGGCTACCTTGAGGGGGGGTGTTAGCACTAGCATCCCGTTGCATAGTACTTATGTACAAGGTAGCTATTTGTCATCTTAGTACTTAGTGTTATGGTATTAGCGGTACTCTATTCCCTATTTGTGGCGGTCGGCCGGCCTTGCCGGTGCCTTCGCCGGCCGCCATCTCTCTCCACTCACTTCTCTAGTCACCACAGCCGGCCCCCCTTGTGGGGCCGGCACGACCTCCGTGTAACTATCCGTTCCCAACTCTAACAGGTTATGGGCCCTCCACCAAATTACACTAGAGAAGAGCGTGCGTAAAGCGCTCGGCGCCACGCTAGTCCTATCTACTCCCACGTAAAAAAGAGTAGAGCGTGTGTAAAGCGCTCGGCGCCACGCTAGTAATTCATCGTCCCACCGACCCCACGCTTCGCCTTCGAGCTGGTTGTCCGCGACTGTCTTACCATCTCCCACGTAAAAAGGAGAAGAGCGTGTGTAAAGCGCCCGGCGCCACGTTCGCCCCACCCAACTTTCAGTCTCACCTAGCCTTTCAGTACTTTAATTAGTACTGTTATTGTTTTTTCCCGAGGCAATGCCGCAACGCTCACCTTACTTAGCGAGGAGCTTAACTTTCCCACGGCGAGATAGAGGGAGTCAACACGAGCACCCGTCTATGTTTTTTGCGTGCCTACACGCTCCTAACGGCCTTGTTGGCTGTGCTTCTTCCTCGCCGGTCGCTCTCATGCGTCGGCTAATTCTCCCGTGGACAGTTTTTCCCGCTACATGTCAGAATAGTACATTACACAGTACATTCGGAACTGCTTCATATCGGCAACTCGCCGGTAGCGGCACGTTCTTGTGAGCGCATGTCGCTACACCTACCCGGCCGGAGACACACGCTAAAAGCACTACACCTTCTACCAAGATGACATCTTCCTCATCGCAAGCTAGGACGACGTCAAGACCTCGGCTACCTTGAGGGGGGGTGTTAGCACTAGCATCCCGTTGCATAGTACTTATGTACAAGGTAGCTATTTGTCATCTTAGTACTTAGTGTTATGGTATTAGCGGTACTCTATTCCCTATTTGTGGCGGTCGGCCGGCCTTGCCGGTGCCTTCGCCGGCCGCCATCTCTCTCCACTCACTTCTCTAGTCACCACAGCCGGCCCCCCTTGTGGGGCCGGCACGACCTCCGTGTAACTATCCGTTCCCAACTCTAACAGGTTATGGGCCCTCCACCAAATTACACTAGAGAAGAGCGTGCGTAAAGCGCTCGGCGCCACGCTAGTCCTATCTACTCCCACGTAAAAAAGAGTAGAGCGTGTGTAAAGCGCTCGGCGCCACGCTAGTAATTCATCGTCCCACCGACCCCACGCTTCGCCTTCGAGCTGGTTGTCCGCGACTGTCTTACCATCTCCCACGTAAAAAGGAGAAGAGCGTGTGTAAAGCGCCCGGCGCCACGTTCGCCCCACCCAACTTTCAGTCTCACCTAGCCTTTCAGTACTTTAATTAGTACTGTTATTGTTTTTTCCCGAGGCAATGCCGCAACGCTCACCTTACTTAGCGAGGAGCTTAACTTTCCCACGGCGAGATAGAGGGAGTCAACACGAGCACCCGTCTATGTTTTTTGCGTGCCTACACGCTCCTAACGGCCTTGTTGGCTGTGCTTCTTCCTCGCCGGTCGCTCTCATGCGTCGGCTAATTCTCCCGTGGACAGTTTTTCCCGCTACATGTCAGAATAGTACATTACACAGTACATTCGGAACTGCTTCATATCGGCAACTCGCCGGTAGCGGCACGTTCTTGTGAGCGCATGTCGCTACACCTACCCGGCCGGAGACACACGCTAAAAGCACTACACCTTCTACCAAGATGACATCTTCCTCATCGCAAGCTAGGACGACGTCAAGACCTCGGCTACCTTGAGGGGGGGTGTTAGCACTAGCATCCCGTTGCATAGTACTTATGTACAAGGTAGCTATTTGTCATCTTAGTACTTAGTGTTATGGTATTAGCGGTACTCTATTCCCTATTTGTGGCGGTCGGCCGGCCTTGCCGGTGCCTTCGCCGGCCGCCATCTCTCTCCACTCACTTCTCTAGTCACCACAGCCGGCCCCCCTTGTGGGGCCGGCACGACCTCCGTGTAACTATCCGTTCCCAACTCTAACAGGTTATGGGCCCTCCACCAAATTACACTAGAGAAGAGCGTGCGTAAAGCGCTCGGCGCCACGCTAGTCCTATCTACTCCCACGTAAAAAAGAGTAGAGCGTGTGTAAAGCGCTCGGCGCCACGCTAGTAATTCATCGTCCCACCGACCCCACGCTTCGCCTTCGAGCTGGTTGTCCGCGACTGTCTTACCATCTCCCACGTAAAAAGGAGAAGAGCGTGTGTAAAGCGCCCGGCGCCACGTTCGCCCCACCCAACTTTCAGTCTCACCTAGCCTTTCAGTACTTTAATTAGTACTGTTATTGTTTTTTCCCGAGGCAATGCCGCAACGCTCACCTTACTTAGCGAGGAGCTTAACTTTCCCACGGCGAGATAGAGGGAGTCAACACGAGCACCCGTCTATGTTTTTTGCGTGCCTACACGCTCCTAACGGCCTTGTTGGCTGTGCTTCTTCCTCGCCGGTCGCTCTCATGCGTCGGCTAATTCTCCCGTGGACAGTTTTTCCCGCTACATGTCAGAATAGTACATTACACAGTACATTCGGAACTGCTTCATATCGGCAACTCGCCGGTAGCGGCACGTTCTTGTGAGCGCATGTCGCTACACCTACCCGGCCGGAGACACACGCTAAAAGCACTACACCTTCTACCAAGATGACATCTTCCTCATCGCAAGCTAGGACGACGTCAAGACCTCGGCTACCTTGAGGGGGGGTGTTAGCACTAGCATCCCGTTGCATAGTACTTATGTACAAGGTAGCTATTTGTCATCTTAGTACTTAGTGTTATGGTATTAGCGGTACTCTATTCCCTATTTGTGGCGGTCGGCCGGCCTTGCCGGTGCCTTCGCCGGCCGCCATCTCTCTCCACTCACTTCTCTAGTCACCACAGCCGGCCCCCCTTGTGGGGCCGGCACGACCTCCGTGTAACTATCCGTTCCCAACTCTAACAGTCACACGGGACACTTATTCGCAACCGCAAACAAATTGCATAAGATCATCACATACGCGCGACATCTGATCGGACGCGCCACGCGCACTTCCATGTGCTTGCCAATGGGAGACATGAAGTCACTAGCTGGACAGGTTGGACATGATGGACATGCAATTTTTTGGCCATCCCACTCGCTCGCTTTTCTTGCGCGAGCTTCATTGCGTCATCGGCGACACGTGGGAAGGCAAGGTCAAGATGGCCCCGCAAGTCCGACGAGACTTGCGATTGTGGGAAGAGGTACCGTCGCATTCAAACAGCAAGCCGACTTAGCGACCAAAAGAGAGCGCGTGCAAAGATACCGACAACTCTGGCTACGGATGGGGCGCACTTCTCAACAACCACACATAGGCACGAGGATTTTGGGGCTAGCGCGACGAGGCAGCGCACGTCATGTGGAAAGAAATAGAGGCCGTCCGACTAGCCATCATACATTGGTACCATAGCTCGCGGGCATAAACGTCATATTGATGCACGAAAACAACCACGGCTTGATACATCAAGGCCGGCCTCACGTCCCGCTCTCCGATGATGACGACTGAGCTTAGACAGATCTTGCACCCTTTGGACGCAAACGACATCAATACTAGCAAGGCGCTTTACATGAGTTCACCCGCCAATGTCTGCGCCGACCGCATGAACATACATCTCGGCAATGACGATTGGGAGCTCGACCCCGGCCTATTCGCGGAACTCGACTCACGCTACGGCCCTCACATTATTGATTGCCTTGCTTTCAACAAACAACACCCTCCTACTTCGCTACAACGTGGAATGGCTCGACCCAACTTGCGAAGATGTGGACGCCCTACATCTCCAAGAGTCCAAGATCAAGCATGTACGCATCATAACAAATAGTGCAACCCTCTTTGACTACCTCTACCCGTTCAACCTCGTGTGGAAGCTACGTCAAAGTGGAGTAGCCGCTACGGTCACCGTGTCCCGCTGGAGAAGGAAGGTTTGGCACCATACACGCACCGAGATCGCAGGAAATCATCTTTTCGACTCACCACGCGGCAACTTGTTCCGTTCATGAAGGCGGGCCATGCAATGCCACATGCCCAAGCATTACAAACACCACCGTCAATGTAATGCGTCCCAAACGGCCAAGTTGGACCTCGCCCCTCACCAAAGCCAATCGCACTTACCTATTTGACACGTGCATTATTTATTCAATCATGCGCCATGTGGGCTTTTACTCGCTTGCTTTCCAAATACATCACCCGTGCATGTGTGACGAGTGCGATCCTGCAACAATACATCGCAAGACAGTGTACATGTACTCGTTGCTATTTCCAATCCGTGCTTTTCCATCGGAAGGACGTACATCGTGGGTACGTCGCTACTGCAATTTAGCGAGGGTTTTGGTGCGTATTGTATTACCAGTACCTCTCGGTACGCACACGTACGCACGGTAAATCTAACCAACGAGACAAGGCGCCGAACGAGGTTCCCAATGCCGAATGAGGTTATCAAGGCTAGACGAGCCGCATCGCTGATATGTTGATGAGGGTAGTCGGAGAGCCCTAGCACCTTACACGTAGACCAAGCGAGAGAAGGTGCAAGCTAGCTAGGCGAAAGCTATTTAAGCCTAGTGTAGTAGAGGAAGATGATAGAACCTTTTAACAATTTCTTTGTCCAATCACAAGCTACTGTTAAACTTTGAATAATTAAGCATCTTAAATATCTCCTCTTTCATATGCACTTCCACCTGCACAAACAATAACAACAAGCAAAATATAGCATATTTGTACCCGCGGTTAGGTCTCAGCATACCTGATGCGACACATGCGGCGTGAACTTCCATGCTCCATTCATACACTCGCAAACCAAACCTCGCGCATTGAACACGGCATCCACGCCTCCGCCAGTCACCCTCTACCAAGTCCCCCGAAATACAGCCATGTGGAGCAATGAGTTGTATATGCATCTTGGTATTAGCGCTTGAGCAATCCATAGCGTGGCGCTCAAAATGGCATGTGTAGTTTAGAAAAGTTCATGGGAATCTATATGGGCTTAATTCGACAAACTCCATCAACAACACTCGCTTTAAGCTAAAGTCTAACCATGCCGAATTACGGCTAACAACTTGCTTCCCGGCTCTCCTACACTTGGGTGGTACCTTGGTGTCGTCGTGCTTGACGATGTGATAGGGGCGCGTGTTCTTGACTAGCTTAGGTTTAACGTAATGCATGTCCGGACTTTTTTGGAGGAGTGTACAACGTCATGATCTCCAAGTGTACTAGCCCTTGGACGATGTCAATGCGCCCGTACATATCCCGTATTCTTGGTTCATACGTACTTAGTGCCTAAGCGCTTAGCTTTCATACATCCGCGTGGGTACCTACCACCGCCTCGACGTATGGCAATGCGATTCAACGATATGAGTTCTGCGAGGACAAACAACACGCGCCTTTATTCGAAAACCCCGCTACCATGGGCAGAATCGTAAATTGGCTCGGAAATCTGGGAACCATATAATGGCGAGTAGCCTTCAACCCTACTTCTCATCCGTGAACAACTTCTTCAAGGACCACCGCCGTGAATCAGTCGCACTCGTCGCATGGGTTCGAAAGGGATTAGCTGCTTCACACGCCTACCTCTCACCGACGATCGTACGGGCGCCAATACTAGCTTAGTGTTAGGAATTATGCACGGAACTACTATTACTAGGAACTACTAACGTACCACGCGCCAATAATGCACTTTTATTTCGTGCTTGCATCACCACGGTCGTACTATTTGTCTTCTTGTCTAGAGGTGGAGCGGGAATTGAGTGCCTTACGGGTGAAGCTCGTCACCACACCACAAGGCGGAATCATTCCCACCATCACGACAAGAAGGGGGAGAGGGACGTCATCACCCGTGACCGACAATTGCTATACGACATTCATGGAGATGCGATAAGAGCCGATTGGCACATATAATGGAATTCGTCGACGCCTACTACCGACAAGGCCGGGTGACCGGCGGAAAATACCCCGTTACAGTTGGGCGATCGACAACTTTGACAAACATATCCAACTCCTATGGTCGGTGGACACCCTCACGACTTGGCTATAATTGGTCCCTATCGGAATCGAGAATGGATAGTTACACGTAGGTCGTGCCGGCCCCACAAGGGGGCCAAGTGTGGTGCCTAGACAAGTGAGAGGAGAGAGATGGCGGCCGGCGAAGGCACCGGCAAGGCCGGCCGACCGCCACTAGCAGGGAATAGAGTACCGGTAATAGCATAACACTAAGTACTATAATGAATAATAGCTACCTTGTACGTAAGCAATAGACCACGGGATGCTAGTGCCAACATTTCCCTTTGACTTGAAGAGCAAATCTTCGGCCGCCGGGGTCGCTTGGACTTCACATTCGATACGGAAAGGTGCGACTCACCACATCCTCGCACGAGATCGGAGTCGCTATGCATGAAAATGTTTTTTTCGGCGAATGGCGAAGGAGTCCAGCGTGGTCCTAGATTACATCGACCCCACCATCGTTCTACCGACGACAACGGATTGGTACTTCTTCGGCTGGCTAACACCTTGGAGCGGCCACACGGGAAGTACACGCCAGACGGCGACTAGATGACAAATGGAGCCCCCGTACTCCTCTGTAAGTGGTCACACTGTTCAAATATTGACGTTTAAATTGCACTATGGCTAGATAGTATATTGATATGCGTTTCCATAACGCATATAACATGTCTAACCGTCAAGACATGTTTACATGCGTGCGTTGCTTTTGAAAAATTTACCCCCTATATATATGACGCACCGCACACAACGGTAGGCCACCCTCTGCCCTCTGCAAAACACAGCTCACACAAAACCCGCCCTCCCAGATTCCCTCGGTTTCGCGTTGTTCATGCCCCTTTGGCAATGGCGGCCAACTTTTGCACGATGTCTATATACTTTTGGCAACTTGACCCCTCCATTGCGTTGTAAACGCAGTAGTTGTGCTGCTGGGGCGGGATGACACCATAGTAGCAGTCATGAATTACAAGAATAGGAACAACAAGAGCACGGACAGGGAAAATGAAACCCTAAACCCTAAGTGAGACCATAGCAGGCGCACATAAGAAAGTACGGAAAACACATCAACACAGGTATCCGTAGTACCCGTAGCAAGTCGGACAGCTTGTCCGGGTCCGAGGATCCGCGGACGACTCCGGACATCGCCACAGCTGCGGAGTCCGAACTCCGCCCGCCGTGCGAAGCTGACGCGATGAGGAGGGTAAAAATATGAGAACGAGCTAGCCGACCCTGATGGCCAGGTCTTCAGCGCGGGCGGTGTGCGACGTTGTGACATATAGACGGAAAGCAATACAGCAAGCAAACCATCGTGTCAGGCGCCCTGTGAACAGCGAGGGTCCTTCGTTTGCCTCTCTGCTGCAGCCGCCTTGCTGCAGCATCCGAGCCTCGCTCCTCCTCCATCGTCGGTCGGCGACCTCGCGATATTTAGGTGCTCTCCCGCGCCCTCCGATTTCCCCGAAAACTCCACGCAAATAAAACGCAGGCCACCAGAAATAATATCTCAACAAGCCTTAGCTTGCCCTTTCAAGGATCGCACGCTCCCCGCCAAAACATCTCCCCTCCACCCCAGCGCCCTCTGGGGCACGAACCATGGCCTCTCCCGGATCTCTATGTGACTGGCTCTAAAGTGGGCTCGCCGATGCGTGGTGGCTGGGTGTGCACTGGGCAGCGGGCGGGCGAGGAAGCGCCGACAACTCCGTTCGCCTTTATATCGACAAACATCGTTCACTAATCTCGTCAACCGACCATGAACACAACACAACACATAAGCACCACGCCCCACCCCTCCCTGCCCCAAACGAGGCCAAACGACGTCTATTACAACCGAAGCATGCCAATAAACGACCCGCGTGGAAGTGTTTTGAAAAATGCGGCCGGGGGAGTGGGGTCTGATGGTTCAGAGGCGCCGTCGACAGAATACAATTAAATAAAAGTAGCTTTGCGTAAAGACAGAAAGACAACCCGGGTGATTATCCACAGCATGCTATGGTTTGGGGGGGGGAATTATGAAGCAGGTGGGTTTGTGGCAGACCTTTGTGCATAGGCTGAGAAGGGGGTTGTGTGGGGGGCAGAGGAAGCGGAATGGAAAGCGGAAGGTTGGGCCCGCTCACCTTCCAGGTTGCAGTACATCATCACAAAGGGAATGGGGGGATAGAGCGATCTCGCAGGCGCCCTGGGTGGCTGAGCTGCCGGTGGAATGAGGTGAGGTGAGGTGTGGTGTGGTGGGGGGGTAGCGTCTGACACGGAGCCGGTGATGTGATGCAGGCGGTTATGGTGATGTTGGTGTGAGGGACGCCTGACATGGGATGTGCCGCCTCGGTGCAGCCCACCCTAGAGCAGACCATCAGGTGAGACCAGTCCCCCCTCCCCCCCCCCCCCCCCCCCCCCCCCCCCTGCCCCCTTCGTTTCTCCTGCCTCATCTCCATGCTCAAGCTGCCTCTTTCTCCACCCCGCCCACCCACACTCCTGCACGGCAGTGCTCCATTAGTTTACAGGACGCCGCGGGGGTCCACTGACGGGCGGCCGCACTCCTCTGAGGCGCAGCAGGTTAGCCCCTCCACGGTTCCACCCCCCCCTCTCCCTTTCCTCCTTTCTTTTCTACCCCCCCCCACATCTTCTTATGCGTGCAACACCTGATGCTGAAAGCCACCATCGCGTCATCATTGTTATCATATGTAACGCTGCAGGAGGCCATTTTGTTCAGATTAGTAATAATGAATTAGCATTAGCATATGATGCATGTCAACAACCTCCGATCTTGTCTTCATTCACTCTAGTACTGCCTCCCTCCCCCCCCCCCCCGTCGCGCACTCTTTTCGTGAAACACTTGTCGAATCAACTCGAGTAAACTCCTTGCTCCAAGATGCACACACATACACACACACAATCCCTCTCGATATTTTACGCGCACATTTTGACACGTGCACATACGCACACACACACACACACACACACACACACACATGCTGTCATGCACACACACACACACACACACACACATGCTGTCATGCACACGCTAATGGATACTTTCACACACACACACACACACCCACACACCCCCCCCCCACACACACACCCTCTCTCTCTCTCTCTCTCTCTCTCTCTCTCTCTCTCTCTCTCTCTCTCTCTCTCTCTCTCTCTCTCTCTCTCTCTCTCTCTCTCCTCCAAAAGTGAATAACAGTTGACACCAGCATGACAACTGATACCCTCACAAGCTGACCCTCCATTGAAAATGGCGCCAGCAGGATCGAGATGCGGAGCCCCTGAACGCGCGCTATCCCACCGATCCGCCCCCCACTGCTGCCCCGCCCCCAGCAGCCTCCACAATGGAGCACCCCCCTCCTCCCACCCTTGCCCCCACCTCCTCCACCGCCCTCCCACTGAGCCCGGTGCAGCCGGAGCCCCACGACGCCCCGCCCCATCCCGTCAGCCCCGCGCGCAGTCCGCTCGGCCGCCCCGACCCCTTGCCCCCCTCCTCCCCCTCCCTCCGCCCCCTCTCCGGCTGCGTCCCCCACCGCCCCGTCTCCGCCTCCTCCGCGGGCAGCAGCAGCCGGCCCAGCAGCAGCAACAGCAATCGTCCGCCCCGCAGCCCAGTGCACATGAAGCTGGACTTTCGAGGGACGGGCTTCAACCCGCCGCCGCCGTTGGAGGTGAACGCGCTGCTGCTGCAGCGCCGCCTCACCTCCGGCTCCTCCCGTGAAGGCTCCCCCCGCGGTGGCCCCTCGGCGTCCTCCCCCCGCTCCCCCGTCACCCTGGTCCCCCACTCCCCCGTCGCCCGCACCCCGCGCAGCCCGCTCCTCACCGCCGGCCCCACCGCCCTCTGCGGCGTCCCCGAGCTCCCCGCCCACTACGTCCCGCGGGACTCAGAGCTCGCCGCCTCGCGCACGCTCCTGCTCGCCGGCAGCCACGTCACGCTAGTCGGACCCGAGGTGACCCTCCCTCCCACCCCCCTTCGCCGTTCACACTCCTGCAATGATCTATAATTCAAAGCGTATTATCAGATATTTATCATTTGAAATAAGTGTTGTAATCAAGTGATTAACGATTGTGGCAGCTGTGGTGTTTTCTTTATCGAGGTGTGATGGAGAAATGGGTTGCGTTTGTGTAAAAGTGGCGATGCAGCTATTTCAGTCAACGTATGCGTCGGCTTTCCTTTTCTACATTCTCCAAAAAAAATTAAGTTTTATTGAAGATTTTTGCAATTAATTTGATATTTATATTTGCGAATGTGTTTTCCGAATCGCAATTGACTAAACGTATAATGCAATGTATATCCATATACGCTGCAATTTCTGTGGATGTACATTGATAGCGAGGCTCGTCGAGAAGGATGTCAGGGATGGCGGTGATGCCCGCGCATTTTACGAACCAGCTTCCTCTACACATGTCATCAAGCCGTGCGTCTCTCTGGCATTAGCCCTAATTGCGGGATTATCAGCCCCATCGTCATGAGCCGCATGGGCACACCCCACGCCCTCACCCTCACGAGCATCACCTCTCTCAGCGACCCGGGAACCGACCCCCTGACATACCTCCCCCCACTTCCCCTCGAGACACCTCCCGCGTCATCTCCCGTCTCCATATACACACCGTCCAACGGCTCCACCACCTGCTCCGCATCAAATCCCTCACTACCTACAAACAGCTTCACCGCGCCACCCATACCTCCACACCTAAAATTAGCTTTCATTTTCGCCCATATCTCTTCAAACGACACCCGTTTCCATTTCGCTTAAAGCGTGCAAACCCGTAAACAGGCATCCGGGTATATTGTTTGCAAGATTTCGATGCTTTCGTGCTTTTTAACCTAGCTAGTTATGAATCACGTGTTAGGTTAAAAAAAAGTTGGACATTTGCATGTTTGAGTTAGGCTTTTGTTGACCGCAACTGTGTGGCGCCGACCGGGTAATGTGAGCAGGGGGTGGGGGGTGTAGGGAAGTCGACCCTCGCCGCCGCCCTCGCGCGCGACCGTGCGGTGCAGGAGCGATTCAAGGATGGCGTGTTTTGGCTCATTTTGGGTCCGAGCATTAATCCGCTTGTCAAGGCTGAGGAGCTCAAGGTGCGCAACGCCCCCTTTGGCCATTGTTCACGCGCCCCCCTTTGTATGCGCGCCCGTTGCAAATGCCCCCTCTATGCCCTCTGCCCACCCGAACCACGTTGCGCTAGAAATCATTTCCCCAACCAGTGACGCACTTTTGATAACTTCACAGCAAATTATAGATATTTTTATGATTTAGTGAGCTATTAGATTTGAACACTTGAGTCAATGGATATCTTTGCGCTTCCTTCTTGGTTGATTTCGTCCGCTACTGCTTTGTCTTGGTTTTTGGGCGGCTCAATTTTACATGGAATAAAATGTGCATGACTTTGCGGAATGTGAGAAACAAAGAGTTGGCGCTGGCTGTCTTTATGGACTGATTGCTTGTTGAGTAGCGCCGCGGAGTGGCACAAGCGAATGTTTACCGTCCCAATTTATGCTCGAGTCACATTAAATTAGATGATTGTGATTTATTCCATTTACTGTAAAATTTTTTGTCACAAGATAGATAAGCTATAACAAGGTTTGGAAGCGACACGAACTGAGAAATGGCGTATTAATTTTTTCCTTTTCCTGAAATGTGCATTAGCTGAGGCACATGAGAAGCGCTTCTGTGGTGTTTTGAGTGATTTTAATGACTTAATCGTCGTAAATGATGCGAGAGAGCTTAAGCAAAGGTGGTGCGAGCAATGCTTCGGAATGGGGAGGGGTTTGTTTTTTGTGTGAGGTCACTCAGCCGAGGCGGGGCGCGGCGCAGGTGACGATGGCGATGCGGAAGATGAAGCTGCCGCTGTGGGTGCCACTCGAGGAGACGGCGTCGCGGGAGGACATGCGGGAGTGGTTTCGTCGGACGTTGGGCGGCCGCAGCGCAATGCTCATCCTCGACAACGCGGCGCGCGCGGAGGACGTGGCGCTGTACTCCGGCGTAGGCCTCACGCTGCTCGTCACCACGCGCTCCCCCAAACTGGCGGACGAGTTGGGCCAGGCGCAGTGCTTTGTGCCGCTCGTCTTTGGCGACCTCGCCCCCAAAATCCTCTCCGCCGCCTCAGGTGCCCCCAAATCCCCCCAACTCACCATTTCACAAACTATTTGTGTTTCCTTAACGAAACGTCCATTTTCTGGCTTTTATCAGTGCCATGAAAAAAAACAAGGCAGCCCATTCAATCCCCGAGGGCTTCTTTCTCTGGTGATGTAATGGCGAAACACTCGTTTATTGAGTTGAAAAAATGTTTTGATATTTTCTGAAAATTAAAACGGCATTTTCATGTTTGCATGCGTGCGTCCAATTCTTTCGTCGCAGTCAGTGGACTCATTTTTTTTGTAGCTGCACTGCTTGGCGCGCTGTTACAAACAATGTGAACTCAGGAAACGAAAATTATCGCCCTGGGAAAAAGGTTTTTATCGATTCGTCATATGCGCTTTATTTCCAGTAAACAGATAAATGGGTATTGAACAAGTGTGATATACGGAAAATTTCATTGTCTTTTGTATGGATTGCACCTTTTAATGTAGTATGAACCAAACCCTAAACCAAGCTTCAGCATTTCGGAACAAAAAAATACCCAAGAACTGTTGAAAAGCACCGCCTGGCGCTCGGCATAGAGAAATTCACACGTGAACCATAAAAATAGTTTGGTATAGTTTGGTACCTTATGCTCGTTTGCGTAGGTAATTTTGGGTTTTGGTGACTCAACCTTCCCATAGGCTAAAGGCTGTTAAAATCTATCGCACAGTGTTTTCACGTGTGTTATTTTCGCGTCTCAAGCGTGACTAAAACGACAGCTGACATATATTTGACTGTTTACTTGTTTATTTGCATGGCTACTTCTGAATTTTCTTCCTTTTCGCTGCCATTTCGGTATTCCGACGCACCAAAGGAATCCACTCTCCTTCCCTCGAGCGCGCTAAAAAAATTCCGAAACCTTGGAAATCCGACGGCGTTCCCTCACTGGCTGTTTATTTTGGACCCCAGGCCACGCGAGCGAGGCGCTGCCGGCGGTGGGCGACGGCGTGTTGGGCCGCTACGGCGGTTTGCCGCTGGAGCTGACGTTGGTGGGGGGGCTGCTCGCGGATCAGACCACCGCGGCGTGGCCCTCCGTGTTCGCCAAGCTCAGCACGGCGGTGGTGGACCTGGAGGAGCTGGGGTACGGTGGGTCGATGGTGCGCGGGATGCAGGAGTCCACGGCGCAGCTTATCCGCACTTTGGTCGTCGCGCTCGAGTTTCTGCCGCCCAAACTCGGCACCTACTGTAGGTGCGTTGCTTTTTTTTTTTTTTTTTGCGCCCCCGGGGATATGCGACTATCAGGTAAACCCGCACCGGCACCCTCTACAAGCGGCTTTTTGCAAGCGTGACTGAGAGTAAAAGTTCAAAACAAGCCTCAAACTCATCATCGATCACGCTCCCGGGTAGGCGACACTCGTGTGAGTAGTAAACGTACCATTGCACGAGAACCGTACCGTTCTGCGCTAACCCCACACGAGGCCAGTGTTGGAGTTTCACCAACTAAAACCTTCCAATAACATGCAAACAAGAATGAATGCATTCCCGGCACTGGCCAAAAAAGGTCTGCCCTACCCGTCCGGGCGCGTCGGCCCATTCGAGTAATGCGGAAAGGAGCAATGCGCATCTCACGGAGCAAAGCATTTCGGGAGTGCGATATCCATGAAATGCAAATAAAGGAATATTGGGGAGGGTTGTCATAAATGTGAAACGACGCATGACGGCAAATGCCGCGTTTATCTGCGAACGCCCTGCGAATGCCGTCGATGAAATTTGTTTGGTCGATTTTCACCTTTTCATGGAAGTGATTCGGTTGTGTTTTGGTTCGGTTCTGATTTTTTCATGTTCTTAGTGAAAAAAAAATCGAAAATGGGTGTGTCTTTTTGGAGACTTGATGATCCACTCCTGTGTGGCGCAAATGAGACGAATAGAAATATTACTCAGCGAGAATGCTTTGCCTATTACCTTTCATACCAACACATGCGATGTCAAAGATATTGTAGAGAAGAACATTTTGTCGTATCGTTGATGGAGGGAATGTCCCTATTTTCTGTTTGTGTTCGTTGTTTTGTCCGATTCAGACTATCGGGTCTCTTAAGTTTTGCGTTCTTTGGGGTTTCTCAGGCCGCGTGCAACTATACCAAAATTTTATTCTACCCATAACCCACAATTTCAATTATCAATTATATCACATTGGTCTTGATTTCCCCCGCTCACATGTTTCCCTCATTTTGTCACCTTTCTATAAATGCAATAGCGATTATGAAAGTAAACGATAACCATATTTTTTCCAATTCATTAGTAATTCGGATGGCCTAGTTTAACCTTTTATCGAAGAAAATGTTTTCTTTCGTTTGACTTCAATTTGATGCCAACTTGCCCCCTCCTTTCTTAATGCTGCGCAGGAAGCTGGCGGTGCTGACGGACGGCACGCTGACGCCGCTGCACCCGCTGCAACTGCTCTGGGATCTGCCCAACGAGGGCGAGGCCCGGGCCATATGCAAACAACTGGCGGCAAAGTCGCTCTTAATTGTCACAAGCAACGAAGGTGAACATAAACACACACACACACACAGACACACACACAGACACACACACAGACACACACACAGACACACACACACACACACACACACACACACACACACACACACACTCGCGCGCGCGCGGTGACTAAACAAACATTTAATGGCAATTCACGAAATGGCCATCCAATTGGAATTCGCGTGCATTTTGTCGGCGGCAATGTTATGGGTTGTGCTATGTCATCGAACCATTATCCTAAATCTTTTTTATTTTTAACTGATTGTGTCCCAAACTGCGCATGTCTCACCTGTCTGCTTCCCTCTGGGTGTTGGGCGGTTCCCAGACGAGTGCGACCACATCACCATCCACGACATCCAGCTCGATTTCCTCCGCCGCCGCCACCGCTCTGAGCTGCCCGGCTGGCACGCGGCGCTGGTGGACGCGTACTCGCAGCAAATCGACCACATCGCGTACGTGGAGGACGACGGATACATTGTGAACAACATCGCGCACCACCTCAAGGTCGCCCGCCTCCCTATTTTATTCTCAAGTACAACTCTCTTCCGTCTGCACACAGACCTCTCACCATACTCGCGCACGTGTTTACTACTAGTTTTTTATCTGTTGTGCGTTTTGTCCGAAGCGTTTAAAGATTGTCCGCGGTTTGAAAGGATTCGCGGCATCCACACAGAGTTACATTGCTTAATTGAATTGTTGCGGCGTTAGAATTGTCGCGGATGAGTCTCAATTTGAAGAAGCGTGCGAGGTGAAGGAAGACTTTTTGCGCCATTTGTTCATAACTGCATTTCAATTGTGTCGAAGCGTTTGATATGAATGAAAACCAAAAGTCATGAGCGCCATTTAAATGCTTCCTAATGTGGCTTTAACCGCTGTTCAAGTGTTCGAGGCAATTTTATAAGTTTTGTCAAAAGTGTTCAATTTTCAATTTTCGTGTCTCAGTAGCCAATGAGCTCATCCGGAAACGTAACGGTTTTTTTAAAACTTTAATATCAGGGCGGATCCCGTAATCACCGCGAAACACTAACATGTGAGCCACGTCTTGAAGAAAGGTTAAATAAAAACGTCGCTTTGAGGTACTCGTATTAATTAATGGCTGCGGAGAATGTGCGTATCCCTGTTTTTGTTTGTCTGTATGTAAATCAGGTGAGTTAAAATTATTTGGGATGCATTGTGTTTTTTGGTGCGCAGGGGAGTCAGCGGCTGGACACGCTACGCGAGCTGCTGTACGACACGGACTGGCTGGAGCGCAAGCTGCACAACCACGGCATCCGCGCGGTCGCGGACGACTTTCAGCGCTACCTCGACGACCGGCGCGACCCGCAGGTGGGGAAGGCGAAAAAGTAAAAAAAAAAAAAGTTATTTGGGGGACAATCGGTGGACATGAAAAGAATTGGGCTCGGAATGAGGGGTTTGAGTGGAATGTGAATCTGACTTACTTTTTCAGGGTTTATCCTCAACCCTGGGTCTATACACTGAAACCCTAAACATACGTGTTCACAATCACTTGTGCCCTTCCTTTTTCATATTAAGCGCTCATGTTTTACCGCGAACTGATTGCTTACTCTTCTCTATAAGTATCGTCCTCGTTTTCTTTCATACGACACCTTTGGCGTAAACTTACGAATTTGCGCGTATCTGAAAAGTGTCAGCGCAAAATGAGGCTCGTTTTTTAAAATGACTACAAGGCGATCGCGCGAGCTGTCTGCGTGAAGGAATGAAAAGAGCTGTCTGTGTGATGCCGTAGTTATGACTGTAATTGTTGCAAAACATTCAGAACGAGGTTCTACTCACATTTTGTCAATTATCTCATGTTGTTTTATCACAAAATTGTGAAATAATGAATGTTAGGTGTTTGTAATATTGTAACATTTATTTCACCCGTTTACGTTTTCGGCAGTCCAGAAAGTAACAACAGTTATTTTGAAGCTGCATGCATCGAAAGAGGGTTTCATGCCTTCTTTATCCCTCGACCCCACTCTTATGTATCCACCGCCGACCACACCTGTCAATTGCGACAACCATATTTGCAAGAAACGCTTGATTGTCATTTTATTATTATTTGATCGTCCTCGCGCAGGTTTACACCCTCTGCCGCGCCTTCCACGTCGCGGCGCCGCACTGTCTGCTCTACCCAAAGCTGTCGATGCTGGGCGTGCAGATGGCCACCCGTCTGATGGCGCACGTGAACCAACCGCTCTTCCCCGACTGGTGCGTGCCAACGGAGTAAAATCCCAACATGGGCAAAGGCTGACGCAGAAAGCAAACATAAAGAGCATTAGAAAATGTGTCTAAATGGATGATCGTAAATTTGGTACTCGAACAACCATGGCGGGTTATGATATCATCAAATTACACATCTTTCAAGGAAAAATACAGTCTCTCAAGTTCACTGAACCTCGCTAAACACCATTGGCAGGTCAGCCAACCCTTTCAAATGTGCTTCATGAAAATCTTGTATTTTATTCTGCCTGCAATGTTTGCAATGGATTGCATCGGACGCGAAACTCCCCTCTGTTTGATTTCCCGATGTCGCTCCACTGCTCTTAGGCAATCTTATTGGTACATTTCCCCCCAATTTTGTTGTTGTTCGATTTTCTATTTTTCAATGTAATGAAGCACGCTGCATTGACAACCCCACAATGACGCTGCCATTCACACAGGCCACTCCTGGTTTTTTTCCCAGTTTTTCAATCCCGACGCTAACCGTCATCAATGACCCCTTTTATGACTGTTACGAGCGCAATGCGCCAAGTATTGTTTTCTGTCTGACTAGTTTTTTACATTGTCTCTCACAAATCTGACACGAAGTCAATGCGCATGCAATGAACGGCTCCTAGGATCGTGTTCATTCGAGCGCTGCTGGACGAGGAGGGCTACCGGGAAGGGACGGTGCCGCTGTGGCCGATGACGCCCTCGTTGGGACAGGTCAGCGCGTCTGGAAAAAAAAAACGCGCTTTTTCTGTCATCACAATAATTCTCATAATTGATGCTATGTTTTTTGGGCAAATGCTTCGTTTTGAGTGTGACCCATCCCAGTGAGATTTTTTTTCAAACTTCACAATCATATCAGCGGTTGGTATTGTTTGTATTTTATTTTGCACACAACGTTTTTTCTTTCGACAGTCGCCTTCGATTTGATTATTTTTTATCCCCAAAATTATTTTGTTTGATCGTCTATATGACCTGCACCGCTTAACACACTTATTTTGCCACTCTGATGTGTGAATTGTGATATTTACGTATTCGGGTTTCCACAGTTTTCATTTTATCTTGTACCTCGATTGATGATTTTTCCGCAATTGCTTTGATTTTATTTTTTTGGCGGGGGTCGTTCAGGTCAGCGGCGGCCTGCTCTCTGCGCTGGGCGGCCACACCAGTTGGGTCACCGGCGGAGTCGTCTCCGCCTGCGGCACCTGGGCTGCCACAATCTCCACCGACAAGAGCGCTCGCCTGTGGGACCTCGCCACCGGCGGCTTGAGGGCGCTTCTCACAGGTGAAACTGTGACTTAGTTTCCAATTAATGTAAAACATGCGCTGCTGGCTTTCCCTCATTTGCGATTTCCACATATTTTTGAATCTCCAACATCGAGGATGCAAGTTGCGCAATTTCATTGACATGTTTCGTTATTGTTTAACACATTTTGTCATGTTGCTTTCGTGTTTCGCCCACTTGGGTGGCACGAGACACAATGAGTGTCCCATGTCGGACGAAAATGTGTTTTGTTTTTATTCCAATTTGCTGCAGCATCAAATTCCTTCCTTCCGTATAATACCACCTCAAAATAAGTTATACCAATGCCATCGTATTCCAATCGTTTCGCGTAGTTCATATTCATTGCGCCTCCCGTTAACATTGGAACCATTGTTTGCCAAAATGCTATGTGGTTTTGTGTGCGAGTCATAATATGTTTAATGTTCCAAATTGTTGTACCGCAATGTTTTTTGTTTTGTCAGGTCACAAGGACCACATCACAGCGGTGGCGCTGACGCCGGACGGCACGAGCGGCGTGATAACCTCCTCACGGGACGGCAGCGCGCGGGTGTGGGACGCGCGGGGCGGCAGCGAGGTGGCTGTGTTGGAGGCGGGATCGGCGGGGGTGCACTGCTGCTGCAGCGCCGCGCGCGGGGTGGTGGTGACCGCGGGGGACGACGGCGTGGCGAGGGTGCGGCCCCTGAATCGAGCTTTCTCTCACACAACACTGCTTACAAAGAAGATTTTGCTTATGCTGTTTTTGCCCTTTGGAAGAATGAATTAGAGAATGTGAATGTGTCTGGGTTTTGGGATGAGAATAGTGATGACTCAATCGGTCGACCCCTATTATTGTATTTCGGGCGGACTTTGATTCCGCCATTGCAGCTATTATTCCATGTATTTCGAACTATTTGATTTGTATCAATTTTAATGTTTTATTATCTGTTTGGCTCATTTATTTTCACGCATTGTTCTGCTTTCTGTTCGATGCATGCGCGACCTTCCAAAACGATTCGCCGAGAGGCACTAAACAGCGCACCGCGTTTGTGGATGGCGTTCACTTGATTTCGTATGTTTCAGCGCCGCGCGTGTCCCGTTTCGCTCTGCTCGGCGATTCTATCGAAAATGCGCTCGACATTGCTGCGACTTGTTATATATTTCTGCGGCGCTTTTAACTGCGGACGGACGATTATGTGACATAAGCTGTCTATGGTTTCCCGTCTCGTCACACTTCGGAAGCGTTTAATCGCATTTCGATACGGCGACCGAGGCTCTGCTGGCGTTTTCTCTTTGAGTCCGCTCAATGTTTGAATTATGAAATTTTATATTTTGTTCGCGGAAATGAGGTAATTATATTTTACCAACTGACCACTTTTAGTTTTAAAACGCATGAACTCGATTTAAACTTCGTCTGTATTGCTTTCTCCTTTTTTTTCCTGGGCGTGGTCTGGTAGTCAATGCGTGTGGCGTTGTCCCCCTTGCAGGTGTGGGACCCTTCGGACTGGTCGCTGCGGCACTCGTTGGCGGGGCACAGCGATCGGATCCGCTGCGCGGTGGTGACCGGCGACGGTCGGAATGCGGTGACGGGGAGCGACGACGGCAGCGCGCGCGTGTGGGAGCTCTCCAGTGGGACCTGCCTGCACGTCCTGCAGGTCGCCCACCCGCCCGCCGAGTCCCTCACAATGAGTTTAGATGCGCGTGGTTGTGCCTCAAGTGAATGAATACCTTTTTGGTGTGCTGGGTCTGTCCTGCTCTCATCATTATTTGTGCCCTTCTGTAAGTAAAACTATTGTTCTGTTCGCACTTTATTGCAAAATGTATCAGTGCCCGCCGTATCGGGTGCGCAGTATACATATTTATGTTGTATATATCATAAACACGCGTAAACTGAATGACATGTGTCGCTCCCTACATTGAGTAAATGTATAAATTTAGGATTCGAGTTTTATAGATACGAAGCGCGAATCTCACACACTGTGCGAGTGTATGTACGCTAAAGGAGCAGTACAGCTCAGCTCATGAATGTGGAGTTTGAGTTTGTTTTAGTTTGTGATGTATTGTGGAGTCAAGGCAACTAGTTAATGTAGTCTTTCATCGGCAAGTGGGAAGGGTGGCATGCAACGACGAGGGTGCTGACGTGTTTGGGGGCGACAGGGTCACGAGGACAAGGTGGGCGGGGCGCTGGTTGTACCGGGGGGTGCTGGAGACCGAGCGCGCGCCTTGACGCTCTCCTCTGACGCCACCGCGCGGCTGTGGGACCTTCGGCGCGGGGAGTGCCTGCACGTGCTGAGAGGGCACAAGGTGAGTCCGTTACGGGGGGCGGAACAAAAATATGTACACCGTGCAAATGAATGAATCCGCGTTGCTATGTGAATTTCTGCTACTCGAACCAACTGTTTACACTCTTTATCAGCGATGGGAAAATGAGAAAGAATACGGGTTGATGTCTTTTGTCTGAATAAAGCAAATATTTCCGAAGACATGGTGATAGTCAAACAAATGAACGAAGTATTAATAACTAAAAAACAAACAAGGTGAAAAAGACACGGATGGATGGATGAATGAGATGAGATGAGATGACAACAATCTTTTTGGTATGTGAAAAATGTAACATGAACTACACGAATAAAGAGGAGAACCAATAAAATTAAAAATAAAGGGAACTTACTTACAGAAACTTTTAGTCGAATATATCCTTGGCATCCCATCGTTGTTTGAAAGGGCAGTTGCGAATGCACGGATAAGGCAAAAGCACAATAGTCAGACAACCAAACGAACAAACGAACGGAAAAGGAACTGAAAAACAAACAAACAGACAAACAAACAAATAAACAAACAAACAAACAAACAAACAAACAAACAAACAAACAAACAAACAAACAAACACATGCAAATACAAATAAAAACTCTGTGAATTTGTAATCATTCAATTAATTTGCAGTCGAATACTTTGCAATCTGTATACGTATCCTGCTTTCCCTGAATTTTGATTCAGGGCACACAGTTTATGGTGTCTTACATTTCCTACCCCAAACGCGATTGACGTCGTGCCGTGGATGCCGTGGTTCGGTTCCGGTGCAGGCGGGCGTCGCGGGTGCGGCGGTGACGCCGGACGGACTCCGCGCCGTGACGGTGTCCGGCGACAAGACGGGTCGGGTGTGGGAGCTGTCGACGGGGAAGACGCTCTTTGAGCTCTGCGGCCACGGGAATTGGGTGAACGCGGTCGCCGTCTACGATGACGGTCGAAAGGCGATCACCGCGAGCGTCGACCGCAGCGCTCGGTTGTGGGACCTCCGCAACGGCCACTGCTTTGCCACGCTGCAGGTGCGCGCTGATGCGGTGATTTCGGATGCCTGCTCTATATGCTGCGTTGGCCAATATTTTGCCAAGCTGATATGACATGATTCTGTAGTGCTATCGCTTTTTAGTGTGTGTGATATAATAGACTTTTCTGTTATTTTTTTAGATCGTAATTCAATGATTCGTAATTTATGATATGAAATATGACAGCTGCATTGAATTACGGTATTGGAGTACCTACACCGACAATTATTCGCACTTAAACCTTAGTAGCATGGGCTATTCTTGATACTAACGAACTACTTTGGAACTACCTATTGTGTCTCGTCGGGCGATGGCGCTTCATTCCCACCCCGCAGCCCATGCCTGCCAATCATTATTAAGTGAATTCCATTTTGACTCAACGACGAGTAAATTAAACGACGAAGAGATTAACTCGCGCGGCTTTACATTTGTTTTTGCATCGGATGTTTTGCGGGCGCCAAATGTACTGTTTTGGTAAAAAAGAGAGGATTTAACTCACTTTATTCGACAATTCTGTTTTACATCGGATGTTTTGCGCGCGCCAAATGAACTGTTTTCGCGATTTGGTATAAAACTGGGAATTTGACTCCCTTTCTATCGATACTTGGGATGAAAATATCGCAATTTGGGTTGCCATTTAAAAATGTAATCAAGCAAATGAACAAACAAAACGGCGGTTACCTCCTCGCTTCAGGGGCACACCAGCCTGGTGGCCAGCGTGGCGGTGAACCCGGAGGGCACAAGGGCGTTGACGGTTAGCAGCGATAAGAGCGCGCGGCTGTGGAGCCTCGAGGACGGCGTGCGGATGTATGGCACCGGACACCACCGCGGAGAGGTGCGCCCTTTTCGAGCGAACGCGACTGTCACCCGACCGACTCCCCGAAAAGTAGTTTACATACCGCCAAGTAGTTTACTGCAATGTGCGACAAAACAGCGGTTCATTAAGGATGTACATAGAATACACTATGAGGAAAAAAATGGGACAAGGGGGTATCACGAACTTGGTACTCATCGCAGACAATGTACTATTCATCGGACAGGTCGGGTACGGGTACGGGTACTTTATCTTTGCTGCCTCTCAGCGTTGCTTCTTATGTTTAAAAAGTTTGTTTGTACATAAATCGAAAGAGCAAGTGTTTAATTTTTTGCTCTTAAAGCATATCCGCAAACTCGTGATTTTCCCCTGAAAGCACATCCTATGTTTTCCTGTCCTCGTGTCAAACCTTCCTTCTGTTATCCAACCCAAGCATTAATGCAGATCGATGATCACGACAGCAATGTGTTGCATGTTGGATATCGCTTTTTATTAATCAATCAATATATAAATGTTAAGATATGTATATTGGCAGTACTGTTGCTTTGAGTTGAATTTGTCAACTATTACAGATCGCCAATGGCACCACTCAGCCAGATTGTCTCGATGGCTCCATTCATAATTCCGCATACTTGGGTGTATTTTGGCGGACGGCTTCGACTGATTTCGCTGTTTCGGCTCTGATTTACAACTGCAGCATTTTTATTAACCAATAGATTTTTTGCATTCAGTGTAAATCATTTTGTTTGATACCAGACATAAATATTAGTAATAATATAAGTATTATTACCAGACATAAATATTCAGTGTAAATATTTTGTTTGATACCAGACATAACTTGAAACTATGTCTGGTATCAAGTTTGCAATTTTGTCTCGTAATCAATGCAATTGGCAAATATCTTGGCAACGCACCTGCGCTAGGTGCATGGACTGCACAAAATGGTGCCACGTCGGATGTTTTTTGTTGTTTTGTGTTTCAACTAAATAAGTTTCTGTTATTTTCTATATCCATCCGAAATTTGGGGCCAGGGGGGGGCTCTAGGCTAATGTTTTGCCGCTCATGTAATATTGATAATAATGAATACATCGATCGACACCTCTTTTTCTGTGTCGCAACCCTATCACTCCATTCATTATTGCATGAAAACATATACATCTTGTTAGGTATATCCACCACCTCTGCCAATCAGACTTGAAAAGCCAAAAATGGAAGAAAGCCTTTACAGCATCGACGGGCTGCGGTGTCGTTCCCACTTTGACAGAGTTACGTAGCGCTATGCTGAATCGCTTGCGGAAACGGAAACGGAAACGTTCGGTGACATGTGTTGCGCGATTCCACTTAGATTTTTGGGGTGGTGACATTGTAAGGGATGAGATAAAAGGATGAAACATCTCGTGTAGTGAGCACGCATAGCGCGTCGTGAGCTACTCAGCTCGTGAACGATGCTGACCCCTTTATTCCGAGGTCGACGAGTGCCGATTACTATCGCTACGGCCTCCCCTGGAAACTAGCGGTAGCTCGCTGTGACGATAGTTGGATGAAAGTTTGACGAAAGTCCTAATTGCTTTGCTGAAAAGAACGCGGTTCGCCTGTCATGGACTCGGAGTCTGCGACAGATTTACTGTTGAGGATAGAAGTATCGACTGCGCGTGCCTGCCATTCTCGCTATGAAGGTTTGATATTGTGAAACAGTGCCGATATGAGGATATTGAATATAAGGACGGGAAGGAACAGCGTTACAGAAAGAGAAAGGGCATTCCGGGCAGCCTAACGATTTGCCACTTTGAGAATCAAAGACTTGGCTGTGGTGATATATAGCGTGGCACCGTTTTCTGTCGACTGCGACTCTACTGACTCTATTACGAGTCGCGAAAAACAGCATTGCTAGTCGCGACGGGCGCGGTATGGTAGGTCGCAAGGAGGCATGCGCACCTTCCAGCGATTGCCCTTGAAAACTTTAGACCAAGCCTGTAGCTCTTGTATGAATTCGCGTGGAGGGACGAGAGGCACGACGTGGGTGAGGCTGGTGTCCGTGGGAGTAGCTGCAGTAGAATGGCGTCGACGAACGACGTTGCGGCGGCATCGGCCAGGCCGAGCCGGGTATCGGAGTCCTGGTGCCAAAACCGCACGATTCCCCTCCATAGCGAAGTGATGTCATCTAGGGAGCTCCTTCGTCAGGTCTCGCCGAAAGAAATCGAAGTTGGGCTGTCAGTGGTCTAAGGATTATACCGCGCGTGCTGGCGATCGGTGATCCCTTATTTTTGTCCGCTGCGGTTGCCTTGATGTCCAACCGTCGCGTACCAGTACGGCAGTCGAGCATTGGATTTCTTATTATTTATGATTGGCGCGGTCTATCCTTGCACGCCGAAACTACTGCCTGATAAACAGTCTCTGTACTGGTTCAAGTATTGGGCCTGACGATTTCATCATTGGTTCTGGACATTTCTGGACAGTAACATACGTAACACCCGTACAATGGACAGCGGCAACTCAACCCGCACCTTCGCCGCAACGTCTGGTCAGCGGGGTCAGGAGTCTTTGACGACGCAACAGCGGTAGCGACTCTTGTCGGCTCGGTGCATTTAAAGCACGGGATGCAGGCACCAAAGGAAGCGTTCGGAAATACTCAGCAGATGGGTTTAGGGGCTCGGTCCGTCTTCGAAAGGGAATATTCTAAAGAAGGATCGGGTCGTCTGACGGCGAGTGGCTCGGTACGGCGGAACGTAAACTAGCTGGGAGCGTACCTGTAAAGTGGAACCAGTAGCTGGTCTCGTTTGTGGTGTGCTGTTGGACTCCTAATTCAATGTGCTGTCATTCCATTCAGTAGAGTGTGACGCTGTCGCGGATCGGTCGACCGGACATTTTCGTCTGTCGTCACAGAAATTAAGCGCCCGTGAACTTTGTTCAAAGGAACTTGGTGTCGCTGACGAGCCTCTCGGCCGTGTGCTCACTACACTCGCTCCGAGTGCAGCTACTGGTTCAGCGGCATACGATACTCATTTGTTGAACCTACACCTGTGTGATTCTCAACACCCAGTGCCTTGCATCAACATGGTATCCCTTACGTTTTGCTTGGTGACCTCCACTGCTTCTTCTTGTAAGAATTTTATAAATTATCCCTTGCTTTTCCCTGATTTCATGTTACAGTACTAACTAAATTACTTCAGTAATTAAGTACGAGCACACATACGGGTACAATACATCTCTCTCGAAAAGTATGATGATTCTTAAATCTTGGTGATGAATATTTAGTACATATGCACTGTTTTTTTCCAACCCGACCCAAGATATGTTTTCCGCTCGCTTATTGATCGCGCATCATCAGGTTGAGGCTGTCGCGGTGCTGCCAGACGGGGAGCGCTGTGTCTCGGTGGGCCACGACGGCGTGGCACGCTTATGGGATTGCGCCACGGGCTGCCCCAGCCGCATTTCGCTGGACATTCCCGAGTGGGGAGCCGAGGGGCCGCCGGCGATGCGCTGCGTCGCAACTTCGAGTGACGGCTGCAGCGTCGCGGCGGGCGCGGGCGCAGACGTTGTGGTGTGGGACCTGGGCTTCATGGCCCTAAAACCCCGCCTCGCACACGTGCTGCGAGGCCACGCTGAGTCGGTACTGTGCGTTACGATATCGTACGACGGAGGGACGGTCGTGAGCGGATCGAAGGACTCGACGGCACGTGTTTGGTATCCGGGTGCCGGTGCTGACTGCTCCTGCGTCGTCCTGACGGGTCACGACCGTACGGTTGTGGCCGTAGAGCTTCTGGTCGAGGAGGAAAGGCACGCGGAGGGGGCATCGAACTGGCCTGTCGTTGATATCGTAACAGCCTCGAAGGACGGGAGCGCGAGGGTGTGGGATCCTCGTAGCGGGGATTGCTTATCAGTACTTAAGGGGCACCGCGCGGAGTTGATCGGCGTCGTGGCTGTGACGCCCCGCGAACAAAACGGGGCGCCTCGACGCCTGGTCACTGCTTCGCGGGATAATTCGGCGCGCGTGTGGGCAAATTCTAGCCCCAAGGGTGAGTGGGTGTGCGCCGCGATATTAAGCGGCCATGGCGCTCCGTTGACGGCGCTGACGGGGGCGCAGTACACCAGCGGCGGCGGCTCTCTACGAGTAGCGACGGGCGACGAACACGGGAACGTAATTATTTGGGACGTTGAGAGCGGCGCGCAGCAGCACACGGTGGAGGCGCACGGCGGCACGGTGAGCTCTCATCCCCTCTTTCGCCGCACTTCTTTCAATAAATTTTCAGTAGCGATATAAACCCTACAAAATAAGTGCTTTAAAGTGTTTTTATGCGGCACCACAGGTATGAATTTGTGTATTCTTGCAAATTAATATTAATACATAAGTACATCATGTAGTACTGAATAAATTGGATTTGAATTAGTTCTCAGCAATAAAATCAGCCACGCACCAATAAATCAGCAAATATATGTGAAATGAAGGGATGCTTTTCAGCGTTTTCCCGCTCTTTGTCTTGATGACAACAATAATTTACGGGTGATTGCTTTATATTAATCTATGCTCCCTCTAATTCGGGCAGAGCATTTGAAACGTATTTCCACCACTTTCGTCTTCGTCTCCCCTCCACTGTAATTACCTTCTCTATGTATGGTCTACCGACCTCTGCACTAATGGGATGCCACCCCAAGATTGCTTGTTCGCACACAATTCGTGACTTTCCCCGCCTTATTTCTGACCCATCATGATAGCATTTATTTGGCGTATCATGCCCTGAATCCTCTGTATCGTGGCTCCCGATGGTACGACTTGGCCGCCTTAATTTTATTTCTGTGCCGCTTTAAATTCATGTTTGACCGTATGGTGCGGGTTGTTGCCAACAAGTGCG
>JAPMLY010001221.1:0-102500 GCA_026401115.1 Tetraselmis chui
TGTGTGTGTGTGTGTGTGTGTGTGTGTGTGTGTGTGTGTGTGTGCGTGTGTGTGTGTTTGTGTTTCCCTGTTCGTGTGTGTGTCTCATTTTATGAATGTGCGCAATTGTGAGTATGTATACACGTGTATTTGTTGTATTTGTCATTGTGTGTAGTAATTTTGCTTGTCTTTCATTAGTCTCTATATATCTCCCTCTCCCGCTCACTTTCTATTCTTGTGCTTACATTTGCATGTGTATGAGAGTATCTTTCACTTGTTCTCAGGATTTATGTTAATGTATTCCTCTCTAGATTTTGAATGTATACATGCTTGTGCCTGTGTGTGTGTGTGTGTGTGTGTGTGTGTGTGTGTGTGTGTGTGTGTGTGTGTGTGTGTGTGTGCGCGTGTGCGTGCGTGTGTGAGCGTGTGTGTGAGAGAGCGAGTGAGTAAGAGTTTGCCTGTGCGTGCGTGCGTGTGTGTGTGTGTGTGTGTGTGTGTCAGTATGTGTCTCATTTTACATATGTGTTCGTGTCTGTGTGCGCGCAGTTGTGTGTATATGTAAACGTGCATGTATTGTGTTTTTCATTGTGTGTAGCATTTATGCGTGTCTATTAGTCTGGCGCTCTCTCTCTTTCTTTCTCCCTCTCTCTTTCTATATATGTTTGTGTACCCCTCTCGCTCTCTCCCTCTCTCTATGTATGTATGTACAAATGCGTGTATGTATGGCGCCCGCCGGCGGCGCAGCGGCGGCGGCCCCGGAGGAGGGTGCGCTCGCGGGCCCGTCGGCACCTACCTCTACCTCCACGCGGTGGGCGCTTGTAACCCCATAGCCGTGCCAGGCCATGCACGGTAGGGGGCTGAACGAGGAACCGACAGCTGCGATCCGCGGGATCAGCAGCTGTCGGGAAGCCATGTACGGAGGGTTTTGGAAAACATAATATCCGTACACCAGCACAGGGATCTCCCGCTCGGCCAGTCCGATATGTCTTTTCCGCGACTAAATACTCGCAGATACTCTCCCGACGATGGGGCGGGGGCGGCGCTTGCGAAATATTTTTTGGCGAAGAGGGGTACGGACGGATCAGCGGAGGGACGAGGGTGTTGGAGCTGGCGGCGGATAGTTGAAAAGCAGCGCTAGGGACGGCGCTCGCTAGCAGTCGCCAGCCTTGCGAGAGCCTTAGGTCTCCCCTGGGGGCGAGGCATGATGCTACGCAGGACGGAGGTCGGTTGCAGCCGGAGGAGCGGCACGGTCTGGCGGCGGCGGTCATTAGGATCGCCCGCCGCCAGAAAAGCCCGGTACGGGGGGTTTATGGAAAAATTCCCGTACCCACCATCTTTTGAGGACCGGCGACTCGATCCATGTGTTCTTCCAACCCCTTCCCTAGTCGGTACCCGGTTATTGACAGGCTGCCTCATGCAGTGTGCCTAGGGTTATCGTAACGGCACACTGCTCGTAAAGGCGGCCCCCTAACAACGTAAACCACCGGGGGAGGGCACGGACGGCCACAGCGCGATCAGATAGGTGTTGGAAACAGACGGGAAAAGGACAGGGGACTGGAGAAATATGGCTCGGGGACATGAGAGCCAGCCGGACACCGTCTGCAACCTAGTTCTTTTCTCTTCTCAGCCCCCGCAGGAGGAGAGAAGACTCGGCTAGATGGCGAGCTGCGTCGAGGGGAGCGGCTAATACCTCGGGCGGGGTTGAGCAAGGATCGAGGCGGGACCGACGACGACCTGTGCGAGGGGGTTTTTTCACCTGCCTTTCCCCCCAAGCTCCGGCACGACCGGAGTCGCACAGGAGCCGAGGTCAGGCAGGTTCGCCTCGACCAGCTCAAGCTGAACAGCCTTGCTGATCAGCGACCCCGCAGCGGCTGGAGCAGGCCGCGTATCGTGGAGAATAGCGACAGTTTTGATTTCCTACAGTATCCAAAAAAAAAAACGTATAGATCAGAAAATAATAAATACTTGGATACGGGTATGTTTTAGACGGTATCGTTACTGCCATGGGATAGGTTGGGATTAGTGGTTCAACGGTCTACCTCACGCTTCTAAGTCCTGCTAGGCATAGCATAAGGGGGGGCCCAGAGACTCCAGCCGGTTTTACTGGTATTGAAGTAAAATATTTCAATGTTTCAATTGCGTGTATGTATGTCTCTCTATACCTGTCTCCCTTGTCTATATGTATTTGTCTCGCAAAATGGCGACGGGGTCGGCTCCACGGGATCGGTACATATTGTGCCCGCCGCCCACCGCATGGGCGCTAATACACATCTCGCCGCCGTCCGAGCCCCCCGCCGACTTGTATGCGCCATTCATGTTGTCTTTACACGATAACCTATCCGCCGGTAAGTCTATTTAATTTACACTCTCCCCCCCCCCCCCCCCCCCCCCCCCCCCCCCCCGTCCGTGGTGGTCGTCGGTCTTGCGTGCCCTTATCGGGGTAGTGATATTGTAATGTGGCGAAAACATCGGCGGTCGGTGAACAGATAACAAAAGTCTAGCGCGCATCTTGGCGATAATAAAAATGAATGGGGGAGATCCTACAGATTTGTATGGCGCTCCGGCGCGCGGAAACAGCCTCCGATAAAACGGGGTTTGGCCTCTCATTCAACAACAACTCTCCATATTGTAAGTAGGGGAGGAGTCGCGGCATGTATATATAATACACTGTCCGTCACTTTGACGTACATTGTATACGCCGCATTTTGTCTTATACAGTCCTTCGTCAGTCTTTAGTCTTAGACAGTACGTGCACTGCCAAAATTATTGCTATACAGCAGCGTGTATACACTGCTCATCAACTAAAAACGTATAGTATTTACCATCTTGATGTCTAAACGGTATCTATATTCTACGATTGATATACACAATGCTGCATGCTTTAGTTGGGGTTTAATTAATGGTCATCATGCTGTTATTATTAAATTGCAAAAGTTTAAATTACACGGCGGCTACATTAGCAAGCGTTGCCATGACGCATCGCAAGTCTAACCGTCTAGGCAAGCTTTACATACGTTGCCTCAGTAAAACAGACTCCCTATATATGACGCGCGGTACACAACGTTAGACCACTTCTGCCTTTGGTGTGAGCACAGGTAACGCAAACGGCATCTAGACTCTAGCATTCTAGCAATGTGTCTAAGATATCTACCTGGCGCCCGCCGGCGGCGCAGCGGCGGCGGTCCCGGAGGAGGGTGCGCTCGCGGGCCCGTCGGCACCTACCTCTACCTCCACGCGTTGGGCGCTGGTAACCCCATAGCCGTGCCAGGCCTGGCACGGTAGGGGGTTGAACGAGGTACCGACAGCTGCGATCCGCGGGATCAGCAGCTGTCGGGAAGCCATGTACGGAGGGTTTTGGAAAACATAACATCCGTACACCGGCACAAGGATCTCCCGCTCGGCCAGTCCGATATGTTTTTTCCGCGACTAAATACTCGCAGATACTCTCCCGACGATGGGGCGGGGGCGGCGTTTGCGAAATATTTTTTGGCGAAGAGGGGTACGGACGGATCAGCGGTGGGACGAGGGTGTTGGAGCTGGCGTCGGACAGCTGGGAAGCAGCGCTAGGGCACGGCGCTCGCTAGCAGCCGCCAGCCCTGCGAAAGCTTCTGGTTTCCCTTGGGGGAGAGGCCCGAAGACACGCAGGACGGAGGCGAGTCGCAGCCGGAGGAGCGGCACGGTCTGGCGGCGGAGGTCGGGAGGATCATCCGCCGCCGGAAAAACCCGGTACGGGGGGTTTTTGGTTAAATATTCCCGTACCCACCATCTTTTGAGGATAGCCGATCCCTGGGCATTATCCGTTCCCCCTCCCCTAGTCGGTACCCGGTTATCGACAGGCTGCCTCAGGCAGTGTGCCCCGGGTTATCGCAACAACACACTGCTCGTATAGGCGGCCCCTTAACAACGTAAATCACCGGGGGAGACAAGTGCGGCCAGCACAGCGCGATCAAATGGGTGGTGGAAATAGACGGCAAACGGACAGGGGACAGGAGACATCTGGCTCGGAGGCAGGAGAGCCAGCCGAACACCGTCTGCAGCCTCGCTTTTTCTCCTCCCAGCCCCCGCGGGGGGGGAGAAGGCTAGACTAGGTGGAGGGTCGCGCCGAGAAGAGCGACCACTATCTCCGATACCTCGGACGGGGTCGAGCAAGGATCTGCGACGATACCTCGGACGACGACGACCTGCGCGAGGGGGGTTTTCCACCTGCCTTTACCCCTACCTCCGGCACGACCGGAGTCGCACACGAGCCGAGGTCAGGCAGGTTCGACTCGACTAGCTCAAGCTGACCAGCCTTGTTGATCGGCAACCCCGCCGCGGCTGGAGCAGGCCGCGTATCGTGGAGAATAGCGACATATTTTATTTCATATTGTATCCAGAAAAAAAAATTAGTATAGGTCATAAAATAGTAAATACCTAGATACTGGTACGGGTATGTTTTAGACGATATCGTTACTGCCATTGGAGAGGTTGGGATTAGTGGTTCACGGTCTACCTCACGCTTCTAAGTCTTGTATGGCATAGCAAAAGGGGGGGCCCAGAGACGACAGCCGGTTCTAACTGGTAATGTTGTAAACAATTTCAAATAAGATATCTGTCTACCACCGACTGTGTAAGAATACCTACGACGCAACCAGCATGTGTGACTCTTTGCATGACCACTCTTTGCAATGTCTAGATGTTCTTGAAGTTAAGTCCTCCATCCATGCAAAAGTCGCAAATTTAACTTTGTTAGTGCAACAACTCTTGCTAAGATAAGAGGGCTACGACAATCAGCGGACACCATACACAAAATAGTAGCAAAACATTCATGAGCCAAAGACCTACGTCAACGTCTCGGGTGGTATCGCAATCCCATCATTCACCCCCGCACTACCCGACGACGCGTACCTCGACACGCGAGAATGGGTAGAAGACATGCCGACGGCTATTCTGAAGGACTACCGCAGGCGAGCGTCACTAGACCAAGCTTATGGCGTCCACGACACGACGAGGGCGACACGTTTCTAACCGAGGAGCGCCGCATAACTTCTTGAGATGAGTACTAGCGCCTACTATACTATGGAACGTATCATGCAACCATCGACCCGGCGCTCGAAACTTTTATGGACGCGATTCGTCCGGAAACCTATTCCTCGCAAAAGAAAGCGGACGCCTCGGGTCTATTCGACGCGGCCAAGAGAACGCACTGAGCATGCTGCGACGCGCTCGAGGAAAAGCTCACTTACCTCCGACGCTTCAGGTGCAAGAAGCTGCTCACGGGGGACGAGCGGGTCGCCGAGCGGCTCGTCTACTCCAGATTCCTCGACACACATGCATGGGACCGGACCGCTAATGGGGTCGACGGCCTCCTCGCACCACTTGACGATAAACGCCTCGAAGCCAGCCTACACGCCGCAGAAAAGGCACAAGTGTCAGCCCAACTCAAACCACAACCGATAGGAGGAGGCAACCCCAGCCAAGGCAACAAGGGCGATCTGGCACGAGGCAAGCCTAAGGACAAGGGACCGGTCCAGATCAACAGAAAACCTGAGGCGAAACCTTGCAAGCCCAAGCCCCACCCACACCCTAAAGCCGAAGTCGAGCACGAGACACATGGCTGACGGGTTGAACCACCGCGCCGATTCCTTCCAACACGACACCCCCTACATGCGTCATCGCGTGCGGCGAAGTTGGAAAGAGTGGGAGAATATCGGCTCGAGCGGGCAAGAACTACAATGAATCCGAAAGGGGGTCTCTATCCGCTTCCGACACAACCGACTACCGCCACCCTTGAAACAAGGCGTATCACTACTAGACGCCGGAGCAATTCGCGTTTGTCGGCGGATCGATCTAGCAATATTCGTCGCGACAAGAGAGTGGGAGCACTCTACAAACAACGGGTTTGCTCCGAGGCTGTTCCATGTCCCAAACCCGGCAAGAATAAGTGGCGTCTCATTTGTGATCTACGCCACATGAACGACTATTGCGTAAGAAAACGCCTTAAGATGGAAACTCTACTTACGGCCTTCCTGTTGGTGTAGTATTCTTGGCTCACGGTGCAGTCCTGTAAAGAGTGCTAACGTAGCACTCACAGCTCCTCGTCTCACGTAAAGCCACGCCGGAAGGGAACGCGGAATATTGTCATTGGCCAATGCGGACTGCCTCTTGTACCGTGTAGCGCCCGACGCCTTGGTTGGAACAAGTCTCGACGGGGAGAGATGATAATTTCTTCGGAAGCCGTCTCGGTAAGCGCTTGGTGCCAGACTTTCCCTGTCCAGCGAGGGGCGACTACGGTAGCCGCTGCGCCGCCCTGTCGTAGTTTTCTGGACAAGGTTGGGTAATAGGGGGCATAGAGGGTTGCACCAATTGCTTTCTCTGCGCCACTCGTTGTCTGGGAGGTGGAGTGCGTC
Organism: Tetraselmis chui; assembly: GCA_026401115.1. Lineage (NCBI taxonomy): Eukaryota > Viridiplantae > Chlorophyta > Chlorodendrophyceae > Chlorodendrales > Chlorodendraceae > Tetraselmis > Tetraselmis chui. The sequence goes on from JAPMLY010001221.1 coordinate 6,369, forward strand.
CACCGCTTCGCACGTTGGGTCCTTCCAGCCTGCGTTGTAGCGGGCTAGTAGGATGTTGAGGGCCGAGTCGAAGCGGTCGATCGAGTGATGCCCGAATATCATGTCGAGTTCAGCAAATAGTACCGGGTCTAGTCTCCAATCGTCGCTTTCGAGGTGTCGACTGAGCTTGTCGGCCCATACGTTGGCTGTTGACATGATGTTGTGTGCGATGATGTTGATGTTGTTCGTGTCGAGTAAGCACCATAGGCGTCGTAGTTCGTCCATCATAACATGTGTTCGTGAGGTCAGACCTGCCAAAATGTGAAAGACTGCATGGTTGTCCTCGCGCATGAGGACGTTGCGGGCGGCCACTTGTGGTAGGAAACTCTCGATAGCGTGACGGACGGCCTTCAACTCCTTCCAAGTAATGTGTTGTTGTTCGTCTTCTTTGCTCTAGAACCCTCGAGCCTTGAGGTGTTCGTTTAGGACCGCGCCCCATCCATAATCGGAGGTGTGCGTGTGAAGATACGCGGTCTCGACGGGTTTGTGGATGGGCTTGCCGTTGGACTGATTGGGCACCTTTGTCCACCACGGTAGGCCGCGTCGTAGCTGAGGGGTTGACCGGACGAGGCCTCCCCATTTCTCGCCGACGACGGAGTCAAGTTCTCGGAGGAAGAATCTGGCCGCCGGAATTGCCAGTAAACTGTATTGTGCATGGCATGCGAGTGACATGAGGTCCTTAACGGGTAGCCAACGCGCGTACCGCGTAGCTCTCCCGATGAGGTGTCTGGCATGTAGCGCGATCTTGGCTAGTTTTTGGTCCGGCGCGCAGAAGTGTCATCATGACGATGTATTGATATCGATACCCATGTGGTGTCCGACTTTCGCAGGTGTCTAAAAACCCTTGGTGGGGTCGCGGAGGAGACCGAGCCGATCGCGCAAGCGGCCCAGGCGGTGGCGAAAGGTGAGTCCTTCCTCCTCTCTTGATGCCTAGAGCATAAAGTCGTCGACGTAGGGGAGAATCCGGGCGCCGGGCCAACGCGTTCGTCTGAGGTAGGTCTTCGTGCAACTATTTTCCAGCGCGATAGGTTGTTCGGGTTCCGGGTTGCGCAGGAAGTTTACGAAAGCCAACGTCATCTTGCAAAAACTACACAAGGAGGACAGAATCCACCCCATAGGTAGCCCCGGTAGTCTGTAGAGCTGTCCGCGTACGTTGACGGTGAAGTAGTTTCGGCCCGCTTGGTTGATGCCCAACGCGTAAAATCCGCCTTGTAGGTCGAAGCTGAACATATAGTCCCCCTTTTGGGCTAGGTGTGTGACCCCTAGTAAGGTCTCCATATTGAGTCGTTTTTGCACGCAATACTTGTTGAGTGGGCGGAGGTCGCAGATTAGCCGCCACTGGTTGACGCCCGGTTTTGACACCAAGAGGAGTCTCGAAACGTAGTCGATGCAAGTCGAAGGCTCCCATGCGCTGGCTTGTACAAAGCGCGCTAACCCGCGGTTTACGAATTCTAGTTGGGCAAGGGTAGCGTCGAGTAACGGTACTCCTTGGTTGAATCGTGTGTTGGGGGGGGGGGGGGTTGTTTTTGAACGGCATCGATACTCCCTCTCGGATCCATTGTAGGGTTTTCACTCTCGCGCCGATTTTTCCCACTCGCGCCCGCTTCGCCGCACGCGATGTCGCATGTAGTCGGAGGCTGGGTTGCAGGAATCCGCGCGACGGTGCACACCATCAGCCCTCTGCCTCGGGCTCGGGCTTCTTGTGTTGGCGTGTCTTGTCCTTTTCGCGCTTTTCGTGTTTTTCCTTGTCTTTGAGTTCCTTGTCCTTAAGGTTCTTGTCCGGCCTCGCGGTAGGTCTGTCGGGGTTCCTAGAGCTGTTTCGAGCGTTGCGTCCGCGGCCGCATGGTAAACGCCATAGCACGCTAGTGCCTCGGGAGAATTGGTGGTACACGTACCACGTTTGTGGTACATGTACCACAGAAAATGGTCATTTTTGGAACCTCCAAACAGACCGCTGATTTAAGCAATCTTTGCAGAAATAGGTCCAAAACGTGCAGAAGGTCCTAGTCAGCTTATTTTTCAAGAAATACCGGAACCGGCCGCGGCTATTCGCCATGGCGACGATTTTGCCCCCATCTACCCCCCGCGGTAGCACCGCTCGGCACGTCCGGATAGGCCAAAGATTATCGGCTCGCAGAGGCCCTACAGAGGACCAATGGCCCGGCTCGAGGCGCCATCAGCGTGCCCGGAAGTATGGCTTAGTAACTGCGTCGGTAGGGCCGAAGTTGTGGACTGTGCGGTGGGATGATGGTGCGGAAACTACCGAGCGGTCCACTCAACTCCGGGCAGAGCTGCCCACTGCCGGGGAAGAACTTGCTAGCTCACCACCTCCCACGCCTGGCGATGACCACACTAACTGGAGATTAGTTCCTGCTCACCCTTCCAACACCCTGTCAAAATTTTGCGTAGAGCTTCTGCCTGTCGACTCCGCTGTGCGCACCGCGCCGACGGAGGGTACTGGTAGAAAAATAGCTGAAAATATAAATTTCGAAAATCAGCCACCACTACCCACCGACGCATCTCCTTCTCCAAAACGCGGCTCGACCTGTAGCGGGTACTTTTACCGCAACTACCCATATGCTACGGACCTCATGCTACCTCCCCCTTCACCCCTGCTCGCATTAATGGCATATCAAGTTGGTTTCCGAGCTCCTTGTTGGTAACGTGGCGGGCGAAGCCACCGGGTTTGGGCGGGGCTGAACATGCATCCCTTAATCATGATTGTTTGCACCACCTATCCATAGTCAGTAACTATAGAACTCCATGCTCATGAACATGCCTGAATTTCAGCTTAATAATGCTACGCTATCGCAACGAAATGTCCCCAATAGCATTAGCAAGATGCAGCAACGTGACGCCATAATGCAGTCGAGTGAGTGAGTGACATGCATACATGCCCATGGATCGCGACACAAAAACGCACAAAGCCTAGCTTTACTCCCCTTAAAGAAGCTGAAGCAGTAGCAATGCGCTCTGTCATGCAACTTGGAAGGGAATGAGAGGTGTTTTAAACTTTTTTGTTTTACAAAGAACTGTGTAATCTGAATTTTGGCGGAGCCACTAACCCCCCCTCCCCCCCCGATGTAATGCACGACCTTTGCCTATCGCCTATGTCTACACTTACTTCCCATGTCTGAAACTCCACACCCACTCGCTCCCTCGATATCCTCCTTCCTATATGAGCGCTGATTGCCATTCTCTTTGTCGGGAAGGGTCGCCTCCTCGACATTCGGAGCGCGGGGCTTCGAGCCGAGGCCGCGCACATAGCCGCGCTCGCACATGCGCCACGCTCACTCCCGCATCCACCCCCACGTCACAACCAGCACGCCTCAACTCCTTCGTAGTGTCTAATTATTCCTTGTTTTCCAATTCGAACGGGTTTCAGTAAGATTTTGGTCGCTAGGTACCTCAGAAAGCGAGGCACACTAGCGTAAATGCGGGACGCGGTCGTGCCGGGGAGCGGCTACACGCATCGTCTTACCTCGTACACTCCCCTCGACTTTCAAGCCCGCCGCAACACAGCCACCTGCGACCCAAACAACTGGTCCATCCATTTCATGATACTCATGGGCGTTATCGAGCTGATTTTCGATACACGAGAGTGTCTTACCGCACAGCTCTAGCTCATCTTTAGGACGGTCAACTTGTCGCCGACCTCATCGCGCACCGCTCACTCCCGACCTTTCACGTTGCTTGCACGCCCAACTCACCACACCAACCTTCGCCTCCGACTACCAAAAGTTTCAAAATCCTCTTGGCAACTTGTTTTGAGAAGCGTCGAGCTTGAGGTAGAGTTTGATCTGACTTTGGTCCTTCTGAGTCGGGCGGATGGCCCGACAGAGAGGTGGTGCGCTTAGGGTGAGAGCAACTGCAAATATAGCGATGATACAGTTTTCTTAGAAATATTTAAGAGATAAGTACTAATGAAAAATATTGCTTCGTACCACACGTTTTTGTGGTACACGTACCGTACCACCAATTCTCCCGAGGCACTAGGTTTCGTTATTCGTCGCGGGAGGAAATTCGTTTTTCTTCGGTTAGGAACCCGTCCGTCTCGTCGTGTCGAGGCGTTCATATACCCGGTATAGAAGCGTTGACAAACGGTAAGATGTCGTAGAACGCTCGTGGGAGTAAGTCGATCCAGTCGCGCGGGTCGATGTACGCGGTCTTGGCCTTATTAGCAGATACAAGCGTGGCGTACTCGTCCACGCTCCCACCCTCAAATCTTGCGTCGGCAGGTACAAACAAAATATACTGCTGCTTGGTGGGGGCCGGTGATTTCGTCTGGTCGCCGTCTACCTTCAGGAGCAGATTGTTAACAAGATTATACAAGTTTTCAAACTGCCATGATGTTTCCGTTGTCGTCCCCTGTTGGGTACATGTGTTATGGTGGATTGTCTCCCATAGTTGCCGTGTGAAGTGTTTTCGATAGTAGCTACACCGTGTGCTGGTATAGATCTTTAATCTTGTTAGACTGCGAGAGTCTAAATGCCGTTGCGTGAGCTGTACTCGCGCAAGAGCAAAAGGTGGACGACCTCTGTGTGTCGGCGCGTTATATAGGGGTAACGCATGTCTGTGTTTTACCACTGTGTCATCGGTAATCTAGAGGTTAGAATTTGCAACGTCGTGGCAACGCCCGACTATTCTCGCCCCTAGTGTAATTTAAACCTCTATAATTTCAATATGACCATATATAATAGTCGCTCTAGTAGTCAAATTATCAGCATTATATCTCGAGGGCTAGCACAAATTTTAGAACGATAATGTTACACCCGTACATGTAGAACACAGTCACCGGCTGTCGGCGTGCATGTGGTGCCACGTCGCTTGTTGTTTAACGAGATAGCAAGAAGGCGGCGGGAGCCCCGGGTACCAGAATATACCAATTTTAGACCCACCTTCCCATCCCTACATCGGTCCCACTGTCGTACCTTGGACCCTCCCACCCTCTCATCCCTACCTCGATCCCACAGTCGTACCAACGACAATGGATTGGTACTTATTTGGTGAATAAATTCAATTTCTTACAAGAAAAAGCAGTGGAGGCCACCAAGCAAAAATAAGAAAAGAGGAAAAAACCTAAGCCCGAGGAACAAGAAGGCATGCCACAGCGTCAGCACTGCCCTCCTGAAAAGCGTCGCGGAGATAGGAGCCCACAGTGCTATGAAGAGCAGCCGAAAGAAATTGCATGAATTCACGTTGCACATCCCCCCAAAATCGCCGAAACGGAACATAAGTAGATCGACGAACAAAATGCTGCATACGTACGTAATTATCACAGCGCAAGGAGCGAGAGTCAACGGCACCCATGCTAGAGAAGCGACGAACAACCACCAAAATAGCCAAGCGATCAACCAACTCAGCCGCCATCTGCGCCAACCGGCCCCCATCCTCCATGCCCAAGGGACAGTAGTCATGGATCGACTGAACCCAAGGCGTGCCAAGCAAGGCAGAAGTGCGGAGGTCCGCATCAAGTTTGCCATGCTGAGCTCCCAATGCAAGGCTGCCAGGGAATGGGAGACGAGCACCTATACGAGGAACATTGGTGTTCGTGCGAGCACTTGTAACCGTCACATCAACAACAAGATGGCGGTGCGGAGCCATGAAGTCTAACTAAACCACATCCCCAGGGCGATCTCGAGAAGCTCCCGACCGATTTCGGCGGACCTCCAACCGCAAGTCCCAGCCCTTAGTAGCCCCCGCTTCAAGCATGAACTCTTCAAGCACGTGGACAATGCGGTCGTGGAGTTGAATGACGAACCAAGAGCACGGGCTCCGGGGGATATGGTCCATGAGCATAGCGGTTGTTGAGCGCTCACCCGACATAGAGGTGCCCGATACCGTCGACGAAGATCCATACCCGCGAGACTCTGAAGGAGCCTCATTGCACCGAGGGCACTTTCGAACATGAGAGGCGCGCTCCGCAGTCAAGCCAAGCACTCGGTGGGCTTCCATCGTATAGCAATCGGATGGCACCTTGAAACTAGACTCATGTGAAGCGAAAAAGAGAGCCAAAGCCCCGCGACCCGTACCCGAAATTACCCTCATATAGTCCGGTGGGGAAGGTCTGCAAAATGCCAAGAGGTCAAGGTAGGCCCGGGAGCGAAGAAGGCGCGAAATTCCCCGTTGAATGTGGCCCCAAGAATCTCCCAAGCGAGTGAGAGCATCGGGAGTCGGAAGTTGTAGGCAAGTCAGTTGGGTAGCGGGTGCCACCGCATTGTTGACCGGAGATACCACCAACTCGACATCGGGCCCGGCATAATCGGAAAGGTTTTGGTTCAATGTGTTAGTCAACACCACGAGATCCGATTCCGAAAACCCGCCCAAAGTGGAGATCGAATCATACGAATTGCGCAATTGGACCGCGCCCATGGTAAAGTAGAAGTGGCAACATTCAGTAGTTCATGTCGGATGAGACCGTACAAATTGGTAGTTATTTGGTTGGCTTACGTTAAATTTAACCACAAATTATTCGCCATACGGCGACATGCTGGTAAACGGAGCCGCCCACTTTTTCTTTGCAAATGGTAATATTTTTGAATTGTAGAGGTTTAAATTACACGGTGGCTACGTAAGTAAGCGTTGCCATGAAGCTTCGCAAGTCTAACGGTCCAAGAACGCTTTACAAGCGTTGCCTTAGTAGTAGACTCCCTATATATGACGCGCCGCACATAGCGTTAGGCCACCTTATGCCTTTTGCGCGAGCACAACTCGCGCAAACCCACCCTTCCGAAGTCCCTAATTTCCCTCTTTTGTGCGTGTACAAGGCCTTTCGGCCGTGGCAGTCCAATTCATGTAAAAGATCTACATTTTGGGCAAACAGAGCCCCCCACTGCTTTGTAAACGAACATATTCCGATCATAATATAAACAGGGTAGTGCTGACGCCGTGGCATGCCTTCCCGTTCCTCGGGCTTAGGTTTTTTCCTCTATTCTTCTCTTTGCCTGGTGCTCTCCACTGCTTTTTCTTGTAAGAAATTTTGAATCTAATATAAACCGACACCTCATGCAGTACGGGACATGTACATGTACATTCGGTGAGATGGAAACAGCAGTAGCACGGACGCGGACCCGGAAGAACAACAATTGCGCTGCGTTCGCGCGCGCGGAGATGTACCGACGGTGCGCGTAGGCGCCTTCTGATAAGCGGAACGTCATCCCTACTGTGATGTGCTACCACACATAGGAGATTTGCAAAGCCACATGTGAATGTTGAACTCTACCCTCTATTGCGCGGTAAACAGCTCCAGCGTTGCCTCAACACACACAAGCCCTGCTAGAGACAGTGTTACCGACGAAAGCAGTGGCGACCATGCATGGGTAACGCCCGACGCGCCGCCGTGATGTAGGGTTTGATTGGTATTACGGTACGTTTTTAGATAAGACCGAATTTATCATCGGAGGCAAATCGACCGAAAATTCAGTTTTCGCGGCAACGCATCGGAAAACAGGCAAAGCGTTCGAGAGTTTCGGTTTTATGCGGACATATGTATCCGCTGATCAAATGCCAGGCTGGAGGCAACGATTCGCCACGCGTGACAGCAACGTGTGTACGAGCCCCCGCCGGGCACCAGTTCTGCCTGAGCGTTACCTCGATGATGAGTTGGGCGTCAGCGCTGCGGCGGCGGCGGTCCAGACACTCATCACCATCCGTCCGTCTGGCTGTGCCAACCTCCCTACACTTTCCATCCGCCATCCCCTGCCTATTTTTATATCCCCTCTGTCAAATTCGACGGTGCCGTATTCACGGAAGGATGAGCTCGATGTGCAGAAGCGGTCTCGCGTTGGTGAGGCCTGAGGGTCGTCTGTCGGTCTCGCGAAGTGGAAACGCCGCGCTGCGGCCATCCGCGCTGCGCCGTCTGGTTAACAAGCCCGCGTCAACCACACGAGCGCTCCCCACCGTATGCGCTGTGTCATGCCCACAGTTCCTACTCCCAGGGGGCGTCGCCTCACGTAGCGGACCAGCACCCCGTCCCTGGTTCGCAGAGCCCACGCCGGCGACCCATCACACGCCGGCGGTTTCCTGTGAAGCATCCGCATCCGACAGCGCCGCATCGTCAGGACTGCCGTCCGCCGCGAAGACCGCCTACCTGGGCTCCCTCTTCGTTCTCTGGTAAGTCCTAACCCTCCCTAACCCATCGTTACTGATACATTTACCCTACCGACAACTCGAGTGCCCCTCGCGGTCGGCCGTCATAGCGCCAACTCTCTGTGCCGTTTGCTCTGTTCTTCGCGCGACAGGTACGCTTTCAGCGTCGGCTTTGGTGTGTTCAACAAGCAGGTGCTCAATGTGTTCCCATACCCAACCACCCTTACGCTTCTCAACCTGGCGGTGGGCTCCTGCCTGGCGTGCTTCATGTGGGTCACTGGCATCCAGAAACGCCCCAGCGTGACCAAGGACATGCTGCTCCGCATCGCACCTTTGGCTGTAGTCCACACCATCGGCAATCTGCTCACCAACATTAGCCTGGGAAAGGTGCTGCTCCACCCCACGAACCACCTCCCTCGTAACCCCATCTAATATGCTTCGAAGATCGTTATTTTAGCAGCTACAGAGTGTGAAGCACTGCGCATGTCTGACTGTTTCCATTCCCAATGCTCACCGTTGTTCCATCGATAGGTGGCTGTCTCCTTCACACACACCATCAAGTCCTGCGAGCCTTTCTTCTCCGTCATCCTGTCCGCCATTTTCCTTGGCGACATACCCTCCGTGGCGCTGGTGCTGTCGCTGGTGCCGTTGGTGGGCGGCATTGCGCTCGCCTCCTTCACGGAGCCCTCCTTCAACTGGGTCGGCCTCTTCGCGGCGCTCGGCTCAAATATCACCTTCACCTCCCGCAATGTCTTCTCCAAGAAGGTCATGGGCAGCGTCAAGAACAGCCTGGACAACATCAACCTCTTCTCCATCATCACCATCATGAGCATGTGCATGTGCGCGCCCATAACGATGGCCATGGACGGCTGGCAGCTCACCCCTGCCGCAGTCTCCAACGGAGCCTTCTCTAACGTTGCCAGCAAGGCACTCATGGCTGGCTTCTGCTTCCACGCCTATCAGCAGCTCTCCTATATGGTACTCCAAAACGTGACGCCCGTCACTCACTCTGTAGGCAAGTGCATCAAGTCCGTCGTCGTCATCGTCGCCTCCATCATTGTATTCCAGAACCCCATCGGCCCGCTCAACATGCTGGGCACGGCCATAGCCCTCCTCGGCGTCTGCCTCTACAGCTACGTCAAAATCAGTCAGAAGAAAGCCAAAGCGGCCGCAGATGCGGCCGCCAAGACGGGGTAAGCCAGCATGGGGCGTGCGATCCATATGCAGTCCGTTGGTATGTCATGACGGGCGGATGGTCGACTCGGAGCGCAGCTAGGGCCATATTGGGGTAAAGGGAGATGGCCTTAGGTCAGCTGTTTGTTGGATGCGAGTTCCACTCGGTGATGGTGAGGTTCGGGCTGATTGCCAGCCGCTGTGATGGAATGCTGTATGGGTGGGGAGGATGATGGAGTTGAGGGTGGGCAGTTGGATGATTCCAACGGCGGCTGATTTTTTAGCTCAGCGGTTGCGGGACAGAAGGGACATTTTTCATTTGAGATGGCTGTTGTGTTTGAGGGGGGGGCGGATTGGGGGTGAGAATAATTACATTTAACTTAGAGGGGCAGCGCTGCATGCTACATGTGTGGATGACTTTGCAATCAATATACTTGAACAACTAACGCGCAACGAAGCCACAAATGTGAGAGCTGATTGTCTGTTTTGTTTTGGTCTTGCTTTGTTTCAATTGTAATTGTGTATTTTCAATTCTTGTTGTCAATGAGGACAGACATGTAAATCTGAAAATATACGCATGCGCAGCATGAATCTCTCGTAAAACGAGAGAGAGAATAGGCCTACATAGCTCCCACCAGTCTTCGCATGCCCATCGTGACTTTTGTTAGAGCTCTCGTCAAAGCAATGCTGTGGTATGCCATCCTGTTCCTCGGGCATAGGCCTGTGGGGGTTTTTCTCCTTTTTGCTTGGTTGGTTCCACTTCTTTTCCTTGTAAGAAAATTGAGTGTGTTGGGCTTTCTCGTAACGAACGTCCATAGCCATAGGACGTACCCATCAAGTCATACGTCGCCAGGCCTCAGGAAAGCATATTCAAGTAATTGCGCATGTTGCAATTACCGGAAGGAATTGCTGACAATACAGCGAATAGTGTCCTCGAGCTTCACAATGGCGCATGCAACTGCTAATACATTTTAGAAAGATACGGTAGGCAAGATAACGAGTACCTACATACAATATATTGCAACATGAAAGTACTCGTCACACTCGACTCAAATAAAAATGAAACAACCTTATATACACGGTATTCCGCAAAGCTATGTCTCATTGCCCTCATGCCATGTAGGCCTTTATTGTCATGTCACGACCGAGATGTGAGAATTCGTCAAATCGTCAGACATGGATGGGTATGAATAAGCCAGTGCTGCCCTCCGCCCCCGTGATATCATTAAAGGTGTTGAGTTTAAATTAAAAAAGGTCCAATTTTGTGCGTCATTTTTATTTTGCGAAGGGATCGGGCCTTTATTTGTTATCATGTATAAGCACACCTTCTCTCTCTCTCCCTCTCTCTCTCCCTCTCTCTCTCTCTCTCTCTCTCTCTCTCTCTCTCTCTCTCTCTCTCTCTCTCTCTCTCTCTCTCTCTCTCTCTCTCTCTCTCTCTCTCTCTCTCTCTCTCTCTCTCTCTCTCTCTCTCTCTCTCTCTCTCTCCCTCCTCTCTCTCTCTCTCTCTCTCTCTCTCTCTCTCTCTCTCTCTCTCTCCCTCTCTCTCTCTCTCTCTCTCGCTCTATTATTTCCTCTTGTGCATATTTTCATTGTAATCGTCGTTGTTAGTCCTTTATGCTATAACATTGTAATCAGTGTAGAATAGCTATCAATTGTGTTATAGCCGTTGTTGTTTAGCGCGGATGACTTGCTGTGGTAGTAGTGGTACGTTGAAATGGTATGTCAAAGTACGCGGAAGAGAACAATCGTCCGTCCGGCAAGCAAGATATACACTCTTCCCATAAATCCGTTATGAGTGACATGGAGCTTTTTGCGTAGGGCGGGTGTGTATCATGTAGGGTTTCTAGGGCAAAATGCGTTTTATTGGATGTGAATTTATTTAAAAAACATAAGTTTGCTAAATCAATAAGCTCATTAAAAAAACCGAAAGCTGTGTTGGCTTTGTTATTGAAGGAGAAGCGGATACCGTGATTCGGGCGCCCCGGAGTTTGGATTTTCCCCACTTTGGGTGGTGAATAGTCCCGAAATCGGCGACGCAGCATACGGTTTTTATGATCCCGGCATGTTATCCGCAAACGCTAAAGCACGTGGGTATGACGGCAGGTGCCGCTACGGTGCTTGACGTGGGTGGGATTGGGGCCGGAAACCACGACTTTGGAGGCGTTAAAACCCCTAATAATAACTCTGCCGTTAAGTATGTCCGATTGAAGTAAACGAAGTTGCAAATGGAAGCCATTTCCCCTAGTGAATATAATTTTCAACTCTTCGCGAATCGGCCAAGTTACGCGTCAAATTCGCCATCCGACGTCATCCATGCCCTCGTACTACCAACTACGAATTTCAGGGTTTAAATAAAGTCCGCCACATTCGCGCGGGGCTAATAACCCTTGACAAGTGGTACACACACAATCGCTTCGCCAATACGCTCAACAATCAACGTTCTGCATTACTTCTATTCACGGCGTTGCCCATTTCATGCCCCGTGATGGCATGATGCCGTTCCATTTGCCGCTAGATAAATAAAAACCCGTGCTAGGTTACTTTGAAAGATTCCCGATATTTTTCACGCCCTGCGATGCGCAAGCGTCAAAGGCCAACGATCCGCGCGCTAGGGTGCTTATACTCTTGGGCAACCGCCTCTCACGCCCAATAGGTCCTTACCCCGTGCTCCTCGGATGTAAGGAGGGGAGCACAAAAAACTCCTACGCTCTTCCGGGCACGTGCCAAAAAAAAATGCACACGACCATGCCATTATCGGCGTCGCCGCTATGTAGACGGCAGGGCGCAACACACGCGGCGAATACTAGTGCAATTGTGAAGAAATGTTGAGATTTTTTTATTTTTTTTTGAGAACCAAGTGCCGAGTACTCTCCCTTGCTTGTCGCGACACTACGTGTACCGAGCTACGCATAGAGGCATGCGCGCATAACCTGCACATGCACGAATTTCGGCCCGCAAAATATGGGCCGCGAATCCAACGTGTGCGCCCACAGTAATTGGGGCGTGACGATAAAGATGTCCCGGTCACTGGACAACGCGCCGTGGTGTGTTGTTCACACCTCATAATTCTACCCCCCCCCCCCAATTTAGTTGCATGGTCTTCGCGACACTGTGTGGCGGGTAATTCAATGCCTCATCTTTCGCGGATGGTGGCAAAGCTCATCTAAGAACGGGTAATTCAATGCGTGCCGCAAGTAACGGACTTTATGGGAGTGGGACACTATGCTTGATGCCGCCGGCGCGGGCAAAACAAGTATATCGCTGATGTACCCTCACCCGTATCCGTACAGCGACACAAAATGCAGCAGCGGAGAGAGAGACCAGGATTGTTTAATGACTATGCTGAATGACTATGTTTAATGTCCCATCCTTACCACGCCACAGGGCTACTAATTCTTATCACTAATTTGTGCTACTTGTCAGGCAGTAATTATATAATATATGTATTGGTTACAAGAATAAGAACAAGATGAGCACGGACAGGGAAAGTGGTAGAGGGAACAAAATGGCAAGAGTGACAAGGCACTAATAATACAAGGAGCAAGAAAACAAGCAGAACTACCACAGATATATTGCGTGTCAGTACGGGATGGAAGGCGGGGCGGCGGCATTTTTACTCTGTCTCATTTTTCGGTACGTCGTTCCGAGCCGCCTCACATCTGTCAGGTGCTAGCGGCGTATTTCTCTATGCCAATAAATTGGCATGTGCTCTAGCAATTGTACGTTTTTAGACTTCAGGCCCGACAGATTTGTGAAACCCTCGTAGGCGTGGTATACGGCACGCGCGCGGGGCGCCCGGCTCACCTGCCGCAAAGTTCGCCGGCCTGCCAACTGATCTAGCGGTGAGGCGTCCTCCACCTGTATGAAACGCCCCTCTCCCCGCAACGGACTCCCCGCCACGGACAACTAGGCCGGATGCAGGCGCCCGCCACCAGGGGAAACGTCGTCGCATCAGAATTCAGATTAGGAAGGAGCGTGGTACTTGTGCTGCGAAGAGCGGACTACGCCAAGGCGGCGAGACGGAATGCGGTTATTGCGGCGAACGTCAGCGACGCGCAACGGCGGTTCGCCGCGCGTAGGTCGCTCCGCTGACAGAGTGTTGGTAACCGGCCCGAGCAAGAACCGGCAGTGCTGCCAGCCCGTCCGGCGATATATCTGCACTGGTAGTCGGCTGCCAAGTCGGCTATGCGCGGCGGCGGGCGGGGACGCGCGCTTCTCTCTCGATGTTCATCAGAGCTCACCGGCAGCGTACTATGAGGGATCTGCGACGGTGGCCGAGTCCGAGTCCGAGCCCGAGCCGCAGCTGGCTGAGGTTGAGAGCGAAGAGGAGCCGTGGGCTTACCGTCGGCGCACAGCGATCGCGCTTTTGAGCTTTCTTGGTCCCGCGCTGACCATCCCGATAGCAGACCCGTTGATGAGCCTCGTTGACACGGTTATTGTCGGTCGCTTCGCCGACACTGCGCAGTTGGCGGGCTTGGGCCCCGCCGCGCTGGTCTTTGCGTTCGTCAACTACATTTGGACCAGCCAGGGCGTGACGACCACTTCGCTGGTGGCGAAGGCCCTGAACCGGACCGACATGCCCCGGCAGGAGCGATTGACCGCGGCTAGTGGCATTTTGTCGTCATCTTTTTCGCTCGCGCTCGGCGCGGGAGCTGCGGTCTGCGTCGCACTGTGCGCCTTCGCGCCGCAACTGATCGCCGTCACAGGCGCAGGCCCCGAGCTCATCGGGCCAGCGGTGGAGTATCTGACTGTGCGGGCACTAGCCACACCAGCTGTATACGGTGCGCAGTAGTACAACCCCCCCGCCCTCCTTTTCCGTGTTACGTCCGTACGGTACGGTTTTACGGATTGTTCACCGGCGAAAGTCGATCCGAAACGGCGCACCAACTTAATTAAACCTCCTTAATAACCCGTCCTCTACGCTCTCTACCCATCGGGATATCCTCTACCCTGTCAACAGGTGTGATTGTTATACAGGCGGGACTCATGGCGCAGCGTAACAGCGCGTGGCCGTCGCTTGTGATTTTCGCCTCCGCAAGCGTAAATGTGGTGCTGGACTTGCTTCTCATCGTCAATTATGGCATGGGTGCCGTTGGCGCCGCATGGGCGACACTCGCGAGCCAGTATTTCGGGCTCGCGCTCTTAATGTTCATCGTTCAGGCCTTCGGGGACGTTAAGCTCCGGCTGACCATCCCGCAGCGCGCCGACCTCCAAAGTTTCCAGTCCAGCACCGGCTCGCTCGCTTTCATTTACGTCTGCAAAAATATATGCTACTTGGGGATCCAACGCGTCGCCACCGCGCTGCCAATGCTCAGCGTCGCGGCGCACCAGCCCGTCTTCTCGCTGTGGAGCTTCTGTTCCTTCTGCACCTCCCCTCTCGAACAGGTGACGGCCGTTTATTCACCCCGCCCTCTCGCTGTTAACCCGCAACGCCCATGTCCAACTGTTCAAATGACGAGACTCAACTTGTTCAATTGCCGGTAAGCCGTCACACTTTATAGCCTTTGCGTCGCTGACGGAACCTCGACACCCCGCAGGCCGCGCTGGCGTTCTTCCCCACGGCCAAGGGTCTCATGGAGAAGCGGGAGCTGCCTCGCTTGATCATGTCACTCGGGCTGCTTATCGGCGTCGTGGCTGGACTCCTCGCGTTCTGGTTCCCCGCCTACTCGCCCGCCTTCTTCACCCCAGACGAACGGCTGCACGGCCTCATGCAGGCCCTCGCACCACAGGTGCCCTCATCCCATCTCCTGCTGACTACTCGCTGTCCACTTGTGCTCACGATTTCCAGACATTATGATATATGTGACCATAAATATATAAATGCTTAGCGATCGCTTCTAAAATCCAATTTCCGTCTTCGTTTTTGGATAGTGTTTGTTATTTTTTTCGATGTATCAAAAATGCCTTTGGATCTATTGAACCATAGTCAAAAGGGGTCAATATATTATATTGTGAACCATGGACCGTGCTGCTGGAGATCCCCACGTTAAGGCTATTCACACCACATTCCGCCAACGACTCCTTCCGTTGAAGAGCGCGACTCGCCTCCTCTGATTTCCCTCCCCCTTCCGTTGCCGCTCTTACTGACGGCCTGGCCACCGCGCTCCCCACCTCTAGGAGACAGCCATGGACGTGTATATACTGTGGTTAAGGGAATTCCTGACATGTGCTCCCAACTCAACCGCACATAACTCCTTTAGCTTAACTGTAAACTATAAACCCTGCTTATCTTTAGCACCTTATTCAGGCCGGGCGTAGCATAAGCTTTGGGATCCACGACAAAGCCTCATACACTTCGTGATTTGGGTTGTGACGCGCACATTTAGCGTTCGCTTCTTATTTGATTTATAGTTCTATTTTGGTGATTATAATCGATTTAGTCTGAGATGAACATTTTTGGGGGATTCGACTGAGAGTGGTGTCATCTCATCTCACGCCCCCTCTTCCCCTTCTCGCAGGCCTTCCTGTCCATCTTCCTGGCGGGGTTGGAGGTGGCAGCCACCGCGATCCTGGTCGCCAAGCAAGACTACAAGTTCATGTACAATGCGATGCTGCGCACGTTGGGGGTGACCACCGCGTACATGTCGCTGGTTTGGTGGCAAGGTTGGGGGCTGCCTGCCGTGTGGTGGGGGTTCGTCGTCTTCTTCGCCAGCCGCGCACTGCAGAACATACCGCGCATGGTCTCTGTGGTACGGCAAGAGTTGGAGGAGGAGCAAGCGAAGCTCAGCACCGCATCAGAGCCGTCGCGTGGCGACCGCAGTCTCATAGCAGAGTAACGAGTCAAATTACATCTTTAAAAACGCAACGACATAATTTTGCATAGTCGAGGTATTAGCCGGACATTTGGTTGGCCGCTCCACATAGGAAAGCAGCCTGCTGCAATTGATGCAAGGAGAATGCCGCGACGGCTGGATCCTATCGAGGACGGAACCCTCAGTCTAATCAATTTGCATTTTGCAACAATCCAGCAATCATGTCACAGATTCTTTCTGGTAGTGCGCACTTGGCTGCCAGGAAATATCATCGATAATGTGGTGAAATTGAATTTTTTTGTATGACGACCATGATGCCCTCTCCAGACCCTACCCATGTGCTCCTGGCAGTAGCATGTACACTGCGTTGGCAAAATAGTCGAGCTCAAACCCTAAACCCACCTGGAAGAGTTTGACCCCCTGCAAGTTAAAATCGAATTACGTGCCGTGGCACAATGCGACTGTTATCATAACCCTGCCCCTCGTGCAATTGACGTCTGTTGCGTTGTCTTCTTTTTTCCAAATAACGTGCTTCGCAATAGAAGTGATTGCCGTTTTAGTTTCACGGGATATCATGCGTAGACGTGTTAACATTAATTGTGCATCAATTTCTTATAGCTAAAAACATGATGTTGTTTCAGATTCAATCTAGAAGTGGCATCATCAACAATCATCCGCTAATGCACGGGTGGCTTTACCTTGGGCTGCGATCAGTCTCCTGTATTGATATCAAGCTACCCAAATTGGCCGTGACAAATTATTGTTGCTAGTCCCGGTGAGAAAGCTATGTACGAGTTCGTGAACCAAATTAGGCTTGAAGAGCTAAATCTCATATATTCAACTCATGACATCACAACATTAGACAAGCGCGCTAGGCAGCCAGCTCCTTACCGATTCGGAGGGCTTGTCAACCAGGTCGACGACTTGTCAAGCTGGAACAGTGGTCCGCCCAACTTGTACGCATGCGCCTCACGGCTACTCCACCGGAAATGTGTGTGTGTGTGTGTGTGTGTGTGTGTGTGTGTGTGTGTGTGTGTGTGTGTGTGTGTGTGTGTTGGGGAGGGGGGGGCGGGCTGAAATCCTCCCTTCTGTCCGGAGGCGATCGTTGGTCTACCTCCTTTGTACTTCGCTCCACCCCATGTCGTCGCCTCTCCTCCACCCACGGCGATTCAAAGAGCATATATCTCCCGTCGCCTCGGACCTCACGGGCGTGTAGGAAGGGGGGGGGGGGGGGGGGGGGGGCGCGAAGGCGACGCTTGTAGGCATTATGGGCGGTTAGTGCTCGTGTCACCGCACTAACAAGGGTATCACCCCAGGTTGTATAGATGATGCATGGCCAGCCCAAGGACACGATCCAGCGAAGTTCTCATTCGTGGACCGGGTGTGTCTACTGGCTTCGTGTCCAAGCTGTTAACCATCTAGAGCTCCACGATTCATGCCAAGGTGTGCTCGCACCGGTCCATGAAAACGCGGGAAAGGGACAACTACTTCAAAAGTCTGAGGTTTAGAGCGGGCGGGAGGGGTACCTCTACACATGAGTTGCATGTTGTTCAAAAGTGGCACTAGCACATGGAAACTTTACTTCAGCGCGGTGACGAGGTGGTAGCAGCCCACAACGCTGTAACAAAAGGCGCAAGCTTTTTCGATAGTCAAGTAATAGGTTGCGAAGGTGTATCTAAGCGTACTTCTTCCCCGCGCGTGAGGGGATCCTCATCGTCGTCTCCCGGCCTGTGGAGAAACATGCCCATCGGCAGGAGAAGACGTGCACGTCAAGTACTCGATGGTTGAGGGCGAGTTTGGGCATTCGGATGTGGTTGCCTTGATCAAGGAGAGTGTGCAAGACTCCGGAAGCCCTTACGAGTGGTTCTTACCGGCTCCTCCTACGGCCAAAGAAGGCGATTGGGGCGTGGCGTGATCGTCCGAGCTCAGCAAGAGCATTTCCGTCGCTCAAGAAGTCGCATGCAACTTGGACAAGGCAGTCTTCGTGTGGTTTTGTCAAAGCAACAGTTTCCTAATGCATTTGACGCCATTCGCAATTCAAACGTAGGCCAAAAGTACCAAATCTTGTACTGGAGCAAACAAGGATTCTCCGCCACCTGACCGCGGTGGAAGAAGGGCGGTGAGTTCATTATCGTTGTTTACGCAATGGCTCTAAAATAGCTAGTCAACTACGACCGTGAAGACCCCTTACGGTGGAGCACGAACCCGAAGTTTAACTTGGGCACTTTCTTCAAATATGAGGGTAAGGGGCTGAATTCTACCGAGAAGCCAGTCGCGTTCCTTCAGCGCCTCTTGTACATTGGTCTTCCCGCCCATGACTCTGCGACGATTTTAGACATTACTTGCAGAATTGGAACTGCTGCGGTGAGTCTACCATAATTGAACTTCATTTGTCTTAGTTGTGTTGATAATTGGACATGACTATTTCTTTTTCTAGCACTTACAAAGCTATCACTCATAGCCCGTTGCTTTCAAAAGGGCAGAAAAGCAAATGAACAATGGCATTGAAGTGAATGAGCATGTAGTTCTTGTGGAAAAGGACAATGGTCATGCAGCATGCGCCCTTGCGCGCTTGGCTGATTTCGCCAATTAAGTCACTCTTGAAGAAGGCTACGACAAGCAAGCATGCCAGGTTGGCGTCGACGACTCGAGCTCTCAACCAACTGTTGATGTAGGGGACGCACGGGAAATTGAAGGAGATGAAGAAGAGCCGCTTGCTAGCTGAGTGACAACCACGTTATCCCACTGACCCCTAGTAGTCGGCGACGACGTTGTTGTTAGTGCACATATGGGGGTTTTGTTCTCCGCATGCCGTGTGTGGGTGGACATGCAAGCAAACAACGACTCCGTTTAATCTGAATGTTATTGATCAAACAAGTTATGTCGTAAAGTACTATTCGTATCTAGTAATTCACACCGTCCATGTGTAAAGTGATTGTAAATGGGCTTCGAAATTAAGATATTACATCAAGCTTGCTGTGAAGAAGGACAAAGACATTGCAAGCTCTTCGAACCGCCATGAAATTTAGGACATCATCTAGGTATACCTTTGGGTACCGGGAAGACTACCTAAAACAAATAATCACTTTTCGCAACCACTTTGAAATATTCGATATCGACCTCTCGGCGGTTATGAGAATAAAGCTTCGTTTCTATCTAAATTTTCCGAATTGTGACCGCATTGGCTGATAAGAAGGTTGTCTCATGTGCTCGACATTCTTTGCATGTGAGTCGTTCGGTTTAATAGCGATATACCCTAAGATGCAACCCTAAATATACCGTACTTTCCACGGACATATGTTTTCTCGATTGCAATATGACTTGTTTTGAACTTATGTTTAGATTTTCTGGCCCCCACCGGCGGCGCAGCGGCGGCGGCTCTTCATGGGGGTGCGTTCGCAGGCTCGTCGGCACTCATCCCCACTTCCTCGTGGTGGGTGCGGGTAACCTAATAGCCGTGTCAAGTCTTATACGGTTTGGGGCTAGGAAGGATGAGACCGGCAGTTGTTATCCGCACGATCGGTCGAAGAGTACTCGGCGCAATCGCTAATCCAGCGGGTCATGTTTTCCGGCATCACTTGCTTTTAATCATTTCCGTATTCATTACATAAATAGTACTCGCCTATTCACATGCAATCCCTCCCTACTCTGCCATCTATGTGGTCAATTCACTACCAATGGCCATAAAGCTGACGATTGCCCCTCGATGTCATGCCCTCGGTATGAGAGACACAGTAGTGCCCTCCAACTCCTCCTCTCCATTCTTGAAAGCAATAACGGCGGAGGTCGATGGGAAACCATCACAGCAAACTTCGGCAATATACCCATTAAGACCCTCACACTCCCTTCTACCCTCGAGCATCACACCCCTCGGTTGTTAGCCAATTCTCCCAACCCACATGCTCAGCCGGATGGCCGATGCCAGCGAAGAAAACTCCCATGACCCCCTCACCCCGTGCCCCGCTTTCCTCCCGGGGGACCTTTCACCGCCCTCGCTCAGACCCCCCGCACACAATTTTGTCTTCATTCGACTAATAGAACCCATATTTGTTGGTCACATCAACCCCCGACGCCGTTTCTCCTCTGCTAAAATGACAAAAATCAGAGAGTGGAAATGTTGCACCGATAAGGACATTTCCCGCCAAATAGCACAACGTTTGCGTAGCATTTGAAATTGATTCTTTTTTTAATCGTTATGCCGGTTGTTGTCTCATGGCGTGCCCAATACTATAATTTAGGTCTTAGGCATAGGGTTTTACGCCGGGGGTCTCCTTGTCCATCCTCTCCGTCGGCATTCAAAACAATATAAATGATAATCAAAGAAGGGCAAACCTTGTCTATTGCTACGACGATAACAATATTTAATATATTAGGTCGTTATCTCCATGATACGCGGCCCGCTCCCGCCGCTCGAGGGCGCACCTCATCTTAGCTAATTATCATGTGCATGTCGAGTCATGCCAACCTTACCTCCGCTCGTGTGCGACTCCAGTCGTGCTGGAGCTAAGGGAAAGGTAGGCGAAAACCCCCTTGCTCAGATAACACACGGTCCCGAGTCGATCCGCGTACACTTAGTCCAAGATAAGTTCTGCTCATCCCGTCGCAGCTCTCCTCCTAGCGTAGGCTTCTCCACCCTTCGGGGCAAAGGGGAGAAACCATACTTATAACTTACTTATATATGTCGCTCCTCCCGTCATGTCCCGGTCGGATGCCGGCACCGGCCGATCCGTGCAATACTACAATACCTTCGTACCCTCCCCTTGTGATTAACGTTGCGAGGCGCCTAAACATGCGATGTGCGTTTGCGATAATCCTAGCACACCGCCAAAGGCACTTTAGTAGATGGTGAGTACCGACAAGAGAAGAGCTTCGGTGGAAATATCATATCGGGGCTCCAACCTCAAAGGTACCGGGTACGGACGTTTTAGCTAAAACCTCCGTTCAAGGTTTTTGCCGGCGGCGGCTGATCTAAGACCGGCGCCGCCAAATCGAGCCGCTCCTCTCGCCGGGGTTGCCCATGTTAATATCCCTCCGTAGGGCTGCTAATGGACACATCTATACGTTGGACTCCGGGGGAGTCTTGGCCCTCCACCCATAGGTGGTCGCAATGTATGCACGATGCGCGGAATTCATATACACAATATGTTCCAATCGGGTACTGACTTTTGGGGCGGTACTTGGATAAGGCGTACAACTCCGTTCCGGGAGGCGTGGGTCATCACCCCCCTCATGGCATCTCCCCTCGTTGCTGGTGTCGAGCTCCCCCCCTTGAAGGGTATGCTCGGCCGCATAAGCGATGGTCAGCGTCGAGCGAGAGCCCTTCCATAGCGTTGCTTCACGGTGGTCCGCCGCCGGCTCGAACACCCGCGTCCCACGGCTGATCCGTATGTACCCTCCTCGCCAAAAAAATTATAATGTAGCCCGCACCCTCCTTATCATGAGAGTATATGAGAGTATTCAGTCGCGAAAAAATATATCGGAATGACCGAGCTGGAGATCTTGGTGTTGGTAGTAGCAAAGTTGGGCATAAGTCCATATTTCCTCATGACTTATGCATTTATGCCGAGACGGAAGTACCTCCTCTTATGCGGAAGTGATAGCCATAAATAAGCAGAAGTTGGATGAGGAAGTGAAATCGATCATTTATTCTTCTGCACTTTTGCGTAAATTTTGCCGGAAGTGAAGAAATAAATTGTGCGGAAGTCATCCTCGAGTACTGCCGACTGTGTATTTCCTTAACAATACATTGACGATGACGTGGATTGACTAGTTATACGCAAATGAAATTGAAATTATTTACAAAATGTACCGTATGCGCCGGTTTACAACAATTACCGTATGCGCCGGTTGCTGTCTCTGGGCCCTTCCAACTATGCCATACAGGTTGCTTACAAGTCAGGGCTAGACCGTTAACCAAATAAATCCAACCTCTCCAAGGGTTTTCGGTGGTTTTACTCCCCCCCGGGGAGTGTGCGATACGAGATTATGGCGGCGTGCAATTAGGGGCGTGCGAAGGTGCAGTGTGTGGAGGCGCGGCGAGAGGTCGCGCGGGATTTGATGCGGTATACAAGTAGAAGATGATGTAGCTATTGGACAATGTGCGTGTGGAGTTGTGCAATGATGCGATACGTGTCGAGTCGTGCTTTGAAGATGAGTTTGTCAGGAGGGTCCGTGCGGAGGGTGAGTAGAGAGGTGAGACTTGCGATTGTGGATGAGTACGGCTCATGACGATGGGGAGGATGTCGACTGCGGTACCCGGCCACTAGCTGCGGATGGCATTTGCGAGGGGTGTGTATTTGGCACGAATCAATTTGGGTTTGGGAGAGGTTGTGGTCCGTGCAGTACTTCCACTCCCCTATCTGAATCTTTTTAATTGGTGAGTATCGGCGGCGACCGTTTGTATGACCGACGTATCGAGGTTCGAGGAGGCGGATAAAGTCGGGTTTGTGTGCCGGGGGTCGTAGCGCGGGGGGGAGAATCTCGTGGGGGAGGATGGCAGGGCACGAGGTTAGGGAGTCGGGCGAGAGACCTTCGTTAGCAACAACAAGGCGGGTGGGCATGTTGGCGGGGTGAGGGGGGTGGCAGTCAAGAGGGGTGTGGGTGGGTGTGGGGGATGTTAATGATTTGATAGGTATGTTACCGAAGTCTGCAGTGATGGTCTCCCATCGTCCGCCGTTGTGGCGTTCCAAGAGGGAGAGTAGGAGTTGTAGCGCGCTATTGTGGCGGTCATGTCTCAGCCCAGACATGGTGGGGCAGTTACCGGCCATGTGGCCGTTGCTAGTGAATTGGCCCCACGTGGGGCAGCGCAGGGTGGGGTTGTGTGTGAGGAGGTGGGTGTTGTGGACTCCCCACATGAATTCTTGCTTGTGGGTGTAGTTATACACATTCATTATTTTCTTCAATGCGGAATGTAATCATGTTTGCGTCTTCGACTCTCCTCATGTGCTACGGCGCAAGACTATAGGAATTGCGAGTACGATTGTAATTGCTAGAGGGATGATGACCCTCATGCGGTATAAGTATTATTGCTTGCTATTCTAGGTAGTGACTGAGGACATGCAGTGGGCGGATGGTAGAGATAAGCTTAACGATGTAGTCGAAAAGCGGTCGATGGTAAGATTTACCCCCCGTGTGGCCTATAGATGTAACCCATCTTATTGATCGTTGGCCCATGTCGACATTAACTCCGGCGTACCTTGATCCATACACAGTGAAAAGCAATTGTCTAGAGTAGGCCTTAGGACGTCATGTTTTATGTCTAAAAAGAATCCATGCTGTCCGGAGGTTACTACGGGTAGCGCCAAGTCCTCGGTCGGTTGGAATAAGTACATGATAGCCGAGTGTACATGTCTCACAAATCCTCGCTACATCCCTTACTTTCGCGTCATTTCCGGCATTATTCTGCATAATTGTTGCCTATGCGTAATTATGCGTAACAAAATTTCGTACTTCCGGCATAATTCCTCACATTTCTTTTTATGCCTAATTTGGCACAATTCCGCACTTCCGGTGACATAATTATGCCCGTTATGCCGGAAGGTCCTCCAATCTCATTTATGCCCAACCGTGGCTGGTAGCGTACTCAATTTAGTTAGAATAGCCCTCCGTGTATTTTGGCTTCCCGACAACATCCGATCGCGCGGATGGGAGCTGCCGGATTCACTCCACCTAGCCCCCAACCAGGCCAAGCATGGCACGGCTATAGGGTTACCAACGCCCGTCACGAGGAAGTATGGGTGAGTGCTAACGGGCATGCGAGCGCAGCCCCTTCCGGGGCCGCCGCCGCTGCGCCGCCGTGGCAAATAAAATCCCCTCCCCAATGCCCTCCGACACCCCATGCGCGGCACCGAAGTGGAAAGTGGAAATGAAAATAATTTACAACAATACCCACAAACCGGACCGGTTGTTGTCTAACGGCCATCAATACACTGCCATCTATAGAACACTAAGAAACAAATATTGGGCCATTTACTTTTCGACCGGGTACACATATCGACACACCTATCTTTAATGTTTGCCGACGTTCATCGGAGGTTAAAGACTATAAACAACCGCAGTAATTGCCACAGTTCCCCCGCAGAAGCAGTATTAACAGAAGTAAATTGTAATCAAGAAAAAAATATCTAAAAATATATAAATCCACTTGTCAAGAATCGCAAAATGAAAATGTTGCTCGACCTTCACGATGCACGGCCCGCCCCCACCGAACCGGGGTGCCGACCGGCCTAGGCCTATCGGCGCTCGAGAGGGTCGACGGGCAAGCCTAATCTAACTCTCGCATGACTACGGTCTTGCCGGAGAAAGGAGGGGAAATGCAATCGGAAAGCCCGTTCTCACGCGGCCGCTCGTCGATTCCGCCGTCGCATCCCGTGAGCCCCGTGCGCCCCAAGGTCGTAGCTGGCTAGGCACTCCTCCCGTCGCGGCTTTCCTCCTTGTCGAGGTCCCCCGTTCCTTCGAGGACATGTGGGGGGAGCCGAGACTGCGCGACGAAATAAGCAGGCGCTCGTGCCGCCGCGCAGAAATGTTTTCACCGCCATTTCCCCGGCTTAGTATTTGCTGGTACCCGGGTATATGTCTGGAGATCTGCCAGCGACCGTACCCTCCACCCACCGTTCGCGAGTCCATCGAGCACCTATACTTTCAGTGTGAGCCTCCGCGCTTACCCGGCCTCGCACTCTCTAATATCAGGTGTGCCTAGCGATTCATAGTTGGTAGCGGTAAAGTAATGTATGGTCGCAATGGCCGGATCCAAAAGGCCGCGCGGGTGCGGAAATTATTTAAACCCTCCGTGCCGGTAGTTCCGGAGGCGATTAATCGCGAGGACCGCCGCCGCCACACCTCGCCGCTCCTCCCGTCACGGTTGTCCTCTTAATGTTGGTGTCGTCCTGCCCCCCTTGGGTCAGCTCGACGTCAACATGCTTGTCGACGAGTAGTGAGTGCCCTTCCCCGGCGCTGCTTCCCGGTTGCCCGCCGCTAGCTCCAGCACCCGCGCCCTAACGCTGATCCGTCCGTACCCTCCTCGCCAAAATGTCTTTCACATATACATGCCCCATCCTCATGAATGAGACGGTGACCGGCATTATTCAGTCGAAAAAAGACATATCGGACACGCCGAGCGGGAGATTTGAGTGTTGGTGTACGGATCTTGTGATTTACAAGACCCTCCGGACATGGCTTCCCGACAATTGATGATCGCACGGATCACAGCTTCTTGTACCTCGTTTAGCCCCCTACCGTGCCAAGCCTAGCAGGGTTTCAAGGCTACCAACGCCAACGGAGGTAGAGGTAGGTGCCGACGGGCGTGCGATGGCACCTCCCTTAGGAGCCGCCGCCGTTGCGCCGCCAGAAGTGGAAATTATTTCCATAATAATGAGTCGCACATGCACCCCGGACACATCTATCATCACGAGCGTCACATCGCTCATCACCCTACGCAATGTTGATCCCAAAATAGAAAGTCGCGAAATCACGCCCTGAAACCACACGCATCCTATCCCATCTCCACATGTACTATGCGCGTTGGCTGCACCACCTCTTCCTCGTTTACCGACTCAAAACCCGCAATACCGCCTGCGCGACCAACCACCCCCACATGCCCACCTTTCCTTGACACAACACCACTCATCCCAAGCAGATAAACACCCCATCATTATACGAGCATGACGGTATAGGTGACGACGACGGTGTAGCCCCAACTACCAAGTTTCCTAGATGGCTGAGTTGGGAGGGCACATAGTAGACGTCAGCACGCGGTTGCCGGTACACGTCTCACGTCATTTGCAATTTTTAACGCACACCGGAAGTTGTGCCATGGATTTCTTTCTCGCATGCAATTGTTTACGAGGAAGTCCCTAACCACTGCGACTCAGCGGGAGACTGTCGCACTAGCCCCGTAGCGTAAACAATTGGGCATGATGAATTCTGAATGTCCGTTTCCACCTTGTGAAGAGGGAACATCGACGGTGCCCACGCACAACATTGCGCATTGTGGTTGACACCAAGTTCATCACTAAGAACTGACTCGACACATGCACTTCAATTGGTGGTTTGACGGATTACACGGAATGGAATTCGCATTTGCAAACTACTTTGCCGGTTTTGACTACGGATAATGCGCGACAAAAATCGGCGGTGGTGGACTGTGAGGAAACTTTCGATTTTGTGTCCGAGGATTTTGTTAGACGCATTCGTCTACCAGCTCGGATGGCATCCACTGCCAGCAAGATACATGTTCGACTAGCGAATATATAATGTATGAGTGAATTTACGGTGAGTGAAGTGATTTTCTCAATTGTTCGACACTAATTTGTACTTGCACTTCATGTTCTCCGTGATTTACGTCATGGGGACATCGAGTTGAGTTTTTCCCGGCGGCGGCCGATCTAAAATCAGCGCCGTCAGACCATGTCGCTCCTCTCCCCGCGACTGTCCACCTCACTGTTGGAGTCGAGTTCCACCCCCTGGAATCTGGATGGGTGTGCTCGACCTCATTAACGTTGGTCGACGTCGAGCGAGCGTCTTACTATGGCGCTACTTCCCGGGTATCCGCCGCGAGGTCCGACATCCTCATCCCACACTTGATCCGTCCGTACCCTTCTCACCAAAAAGTATTTTGCATGTGCATGCCCTCACCCCCCCCCCCCCCCCCCCCCCCCCCCCCCCCCCCCCCCCCCCACACCCCCCCAAATGGAACGGTAGATGAGGAGTATTAACTAGCGAAACAACATATATCGGAGGGGCCGAGCAAGAGATCTTTGGCGCGGGTAGTGTACATATATTATTTTTAAAAGCTCTCCGTACAAGGCTTTCTTGACAGCTCATGATCGCGCGGATCGCACTTGTCAGCTCACCCCGCCTAGCTCCCTACCGTACCTGGCTTGGCACGGCAATCGCGTTACCAGCGCCCACCACGAGGAGGTGGTGGTGAGTACCGACGGGCCTGCGGGCGCACCCCCCTCCGGGGCCGCCGCCGTTGCGCCGTTCAACACTAGTCCTTGTCTCGCGCAGGTCGGAATATATTTGCGTTATTTATTATTCCGCGATTCGCGTGTTCCCGACGGCGTTGCCACGTCCGCTCGCGCGTCGAAAACTGTAATCAGGATGCGTCAGGACTTCTCCCAGTATCCCGTACGGTGTTTGTTTAAATAAGTTGTTCAGCTGTGAGAATACGTACCAACGGCAGCTATATCAAACAGTACATTATCAATCTAACGATATGATGATAGCCTCCATTTGGGTACCCGTACCGGTACTGGTAGGGTTGTCGCATGGTACGGTAGCTTTATATCTGCCTTTATTCTACTTTGCCGCTCTCGTTGTGATTGGGCGATTCAGGCGCGCCACAGCCGTTCTCTGCACCCTTCCGCAGCAGCACGTCGATGCTGCCCCGGCGCAAAGGCTGCTGACCGTTCGGGCTACTCTGAATCGAGGGAGCTTGGCTGTGCACCTAACCTCGACTGCGATTCCGAAGTCGTAGTGTTACAGTACCTGCTCATCAGAGCGGGGAAAGCAGGGGAGGTACGGGTAGCCGCAGTCGGCGGATACGAACAGGGCATCGTACGAACGGCCATGGGAGAGTTCGGCAGGGGCACTAACAAGTAATACCCCCTCTAGAGTCCCTCGATCTAACTTCGCTGGATGTTTACCACTCTAGCGTGGGGCGAAAAGATTCTTACCGAGGCGAATCGATACGACAGACGCTTCTCCCTTTCCTCTACGCCCCCGCGGTGAAGCGACAACGAATACCCTGATAAAGCGGGGCGTCACGGGTGGCTCGTAACCAACGGAGCTCGCGATGCGGCCCTCGACAGGACAAAGGCGCCCAGTGCGCTGGTCGATGCTGTTGATGGGTCTGCTTCTCCTCTCAGGTAATCCCACGAACAATGAGGTCGGTGGTAAATAGTCCAGTGACGGCCCCAATGCCCCCCTCTCTATTCGGCTCGCCGCAATAGAAACGAAAATTAGGGCAAACCGCCTTATCTCAAAACTCTTGCCATGGCATTTCTATGATGTGCAATCAGGTTCCCTTCAGCAAGTGAGCGCTCAAGATACTGTAGGTGCTGGGCTGAGCCACAGTAATGGGGAGATCGCGGAGAGTGAGGAGAGGAGAACAGATGAGGCAAACGAAAACCAGCGGCGGGGTGGGCAGGTTAGTGGATGGGACGCAGAAGGGGAAAAGCATGAGGAGCATGAGGAGGATGGCGACGAGGGGCATAACCAGGAGGGGCATGAGCATGAGGCTCATGATCATGAGGGGCATGACCACGAGGGGCACGATCATGAGGGACATGACCACGAGGGGCACGATCATGAGGGACACGACCACGTGAACTGTGGCTACAACACGGCAGTGAAGCCTTGGATGGAGCAAACCCTACGCGACTTCGATACCGCGCGAGAAGCGAGTCGACGGATGGCAAAGACGCGCGCGAGTGTGGCATCATCGTCGCGGATGGGCGGCGGTGCGCAGGAGGCAGCGCCCATCCGGATTCATACCGAGTTTCAGCTGGGTGACATGCAGGACTATTCGAAGCGGTACTTTCTAAAGTATCAGTTGGTTCCGCGAATGGTCGCCGAGATTCGGCGGCGGATGCTGGTGAAGAAGCCGGTGCAGGGGAACTTGCAGGTGCCGCGTTACTGCAGCTTATACTACGTTCGTGAAGACGGGGAGTACAACTGCGCGGAGGTAATGCACTGCACCCGCAAGCCTGTCAGTCCCACCAGCAGAACCTTTCGTAATTTTCGACCCGTGTCTGAGAGAAATGGCCGTTTTCTTATTATTTGGGGTGTCGTATCTAATCGCTTTACCTTTCGACACAATAAAAATATATAATAGGTATCAAACTCTCGTCACTGAGCAGGTTCGTGTGTGCTGGTTCAGGTGGCAGATCAAGAGTACTGCTCGGCACCGGATGTGGGAATCAAGCACAACCCCGAATTTCTGGACGGCTTCACCATCTGTTCTGACGCATCAAAGGCGTCCTGTCGAGCGCAAGAAGGTAACGGCGCCGGACGAGTTAACTCACCCGCGATAATTCGGAGCTGACCGGAATATCGCGCACGGCTGTCGGCCGTGTTAAATTCTGAGCTGCTTGCCTCGCATGGGACACCACAGGTGGGGCGGGCGCCAAGGACGCCGACTTTATTCTTTACGTCGCCGCCAACGACGTCGGCTACTGCCGGCAGGGCCACATCGTCGCGTTTGCGGGCACCTGTGCCTTGGACCTCGACAGCAACCGTCCGCTAGCCGGCTTTGCCAACTTTTGTCCTGGCAATATCGACACCAGCCCCAGGGCTTTTCAAGTGAGCTGCCATCCGCCCGGTCTTTTGTTTAAGTAATATTTGTTGTGACAGCGTTACTAGCGTGCTTTTCACTTGGTACCCTAGTAGGTGGTGATAATCTGATCCGTGTATACTTATCATAAACGTCGCAAAATAATGTATCGGCTGAAGCGGCACTGCTACACGGAACGTATCATAGGACCTTCTAGAGACGGCGGTGCACGAGGCCTTACACGCCCTCTTTTTCAGCGAGCTACTGTTCCCCTACTATCTGGACGAGAACGGCGAGCAGAGGAAGGGGGTGGTTAAGGAAGATACAAACGGAAACAAAATGGTGGTGACGCCATCTGTTGCACGCGCCGCGCGGAATCACTTTGGATGCTCCGATCTCGAGGGTGCACCCTTAGAGAACGAAGGCGCGCCCCTTCTCCAGTTCTCCTCTCTCATACTACCTCGATACACCTGTGAAAATCTCTGCTGTGGTGGAGCAGGACTGACGCGCGTGAGATTCTTACAGGTGGTATTGGCACGGCGGGCAACCACTGGGAAAGCCGAGTGTTCCAAGGGGAGCTGATGGACGGGATGTCGGGGGCGCCGAACGAGCGCGCCGTCTTTTCGGCGATAACGATGGCGCTCATAGACGATAGCGGTTGGTACAGTGCTGCGTGGGAGCTACAAGGAAATCTCGGCTTTGGAAAAGATGCGGGTTGCTCATTTCTTGACAAGGGCTGCAATCACAACAAGGTACGGTATCACCCCCCGCCTTCACTTGCGTTTTCTGGACAGTGACGAGCGACCACGGCGGTATGACGGGTACTCATCGCCCCTGCCTGACCATTCGCGGCTTTTGGGGGCAAACACAGTGGTTCTGTTCCGCGGGTTCCCGCGAGGACTCTTGCTCTTGGGACCTTAAGTCCGTCGGGCGTTGCTCTTCTGAGCTCCTGCTCGATGGCTGTAGCGCACCAGTCGCCTACCGGAACATGCACTGCCTACAGGCACGACCCTCCCTTTCATTTACAAAATACATGTACATACAACAGGCACACTGTTGCTTTACTTTCTCAGAAGCCCGGTCGTTTCCAATTTGCATGGCCCATTGCCAGCGGCTCGACGACGCAGTGAAGCAGAGACTGACTTAACGCCCGGCTGTTGTAGGCCTCTTTGTTCGAGGAGCGCAAGACTTCGGACTCGTGGATGTGGGGGTTTGGCTATGGCGCCGACGCGCGTTGCATGAAAGAGATCGGGCCCGTGGCGAAGGTCCCGGGCGACGGATACCGCTACACAAAAGTAGGTCCACGCACCCACCCCTTAGCTCTGACTCGAATGCTCGTCCTCACTGAATGCACTGCTGCATTCACCTGTGTCTTCTTTTACCCCGTCCCTTTCTTGACAGGCGTTTATTGTTCACGGCGTCTCGTTCTTTGATGCAGAATTTCTGTATCATCAATAATTCTGCGTCTGTCGTTAGCGACATTGCCAATGACATTACACTGCACGATTAAATTCTTTCATTTAATTCCATCTCCCGTTATTTGAAAAGAACTTTCCACAAGAGTTTCGGTGTCGGCGATGAGTCGTCCTCGATTTACGAGCGTCCATGTATTTACGACTCAGCGCTCTTGACATTATGGTGCTGCTGCGTTGCGCTGCAGTTCTCCAACAGTACCAACCTGGAGTGCTACAAATTTAGCTGCCCCGACGGTAAGCTGCACGTGCTGGTCGATGGCCACGAGCTGCCCTGCCCTTCCGGAGAAGAGGTCGACCTCACAGGCATTGGGTATCTGTCTGGGCGGTTGGGCCCTTGCCCCGATAACGCCCGCCTCTGCGACCAGCTCAGCTGCCCTAACCTCTGCTCCGGAAACGGCGATTGCCACGGTGGTCGCTGCACGTGCAACCTCGGTTACTCTGGCGATGACTGCGCACACTCCACCTGCCTTCCGAACAGTTGCCCACAAGGGCTGGCGTGCAACTACGTGACGGGGCTTTGCGAGGGCGACGATAATGAGAAAGCGGGACACTGCCCGTCGTCAACTCAGCAGTCTCACAGCAACAGTAGTAACTACGGCGTGATCGACTACCTTCTCGACATATCCGCAGGCGCTTTAAGTGACTGCTACACCAGCACTCTCCCCACATCTGAGCAGCCCCCGAACCTCGTCGACGACGTTGTCTCCCAAACCCCGCCGCTCCAGCCGAGGGGAGACGTCCCGTCGCTACCGCCGACGGACAGCATCAGCGCGACAGAAGCGCCCGTCTCCGTCCCATTTAGTAGTGACACCGACAAAGACGGCGATAATCAAACTGTTCCGAGAGTAACGGTTCCTTCGAGGGACACAAGAAGCGCTGTGGACGGCACTCCGGGGCGAAGTCCCTCCCTCTCGGAATGGGATGACCCGGTAGTAGGCGACCCGGCGAACGATGATCAACAAGGGGGCGAGGCAGGCAGCGCAACCGGTGATAAGGCGGGGCGTGATGACGCTCGCACGGGCGCGGTAGATGGCGAATTGATCATTGGTGGGGGAGACAATAGTGATGGACGTAATGCTGAAGGTCGCGTTCGGGTCACGCTGCAGCTGAGGCAGCTGCTAGGCAGCGCGCCGCTGAGTCAGTCGCAAGCGGACCAGATGTTACTCATACTCGCCGCTTCGGCCGGGGTAAGCGAGGGTAGCGTGGAGTATGTGGCGCTGACCCCGCCTGCGGCGTCCACCGGCGTGTACGTTGTGGTGGCTGAGGTGACCACGTCGTCGAGTGCGACGGCTCGCGTGGCGAGCTCACTTCGTACTGCGGCGTCTTATGGCATCCTCGAGTCGCGTTTACGGGAGGAGAGTAGTCTCGAGTGCGTGTCCACCGAGGTGAAGGATATGGTGGATGGGGGTAGCGGAGGACTGAGTGCGGTAGCTGTTAAGGCACTATATGGTGTGCTTGGCGTCGCTGCTGTTGTGATTATAGTCGGCACCGGGCTACTGGTGTGCCGGTGTCGACGCGCAGCTGCGGAACAGAGCACCGCTGAACATTTTACCGACATCACAAAGGAGCCGAAGACGGTGGAAATCGCCTCTAAGGGAAGCGCAAGGGCCGGCAGCACCCGCCGTATGCTCTTGCCCTCTGACGCTGGTTGCGGCGTGAACACTGTCGCGTCGATATCCCCGGCGGCTGCCGCAACCCAACCCATCTCTGCCAGACAACAACACGTGTCTTCTTCGCACCATTACAGCGGGGAACGGCCCCTACGGGATCGCTACAGCATAAGTCCGGGGGGTTCGTCGTCTTCGTCGTCGTCGTCGTCAACACCCTTGCAGCATGACGGTCCAAGATCGGCGACACACCAGGCAAGGCCCCAATCAAGGCCTCACCCACCGATGAGCGCGCCGCCGCAAGGCGGGAGAGGTCGTCAGCCTAGAAGTTGATCTTTTCGATCTTGCTTATAGTGATATTTCTTAGATCTATTATCGAGAGTGCATGCGAGATCATTGCCACATAAGCCGGGCCGTGTGCCTGCGCGATACGAACCGCCGTTTTATGGACGGGTGGTATTATTCTAGTCAGCATCTACACTCTTCCCATAAAGTCAGTTACTAGCGGCTACCCGCCACACACTGCCGCGATGGCCATGCAAATCGATTGGGGGGTAGAATATTGCTTTTCGAACAACACACCACGGCGCGTTGTTCACTGACGTGAACACCTTTATCGGCACGCCCCAATTACTGTGGGCACGCACGTTGGATTTGCGGCCCATATTTTGCATGCCGATATTCGTGCATGTGCAGGTTATGCACGCCTCTTTGCGTGCCTTGGTATACGTTGCACCGCGACAAGCCGGGAGACTACTCGACAATGGTTTCTCAACATGTTTGCACAATTACACAAGTTTCCGCCGAGTGTGTTGCGTCCGGCCGTCTATTGAGCGGCGACACCGAGAAGGGCATGTCGTGTGCACTAGGTATCTTACCACGTGCCCAGAAATACAACCAAGGAGCACGGGCTAGGGACCTATTGGGCTTTAGGGGCGGTTGACATGGAGTGTAAGCACCCTAGCGCGCGGATCGATGGCCTTTGAAGCTTGCGCATCGCCGGGCGTGAAAAACGGCGGGGAGCTTTCAAAGTACCCTAGCACAAGCTTTTATTTGGCCTGCGGCAAATGGCACGGCACAATGTCATCATGCGGCATGTAATGGGCAACGCCGTGAATAGAAAATATATAGAGCGCTTATTATTGAGCGTATTGGCGGAGCAGGTGTGCGGGTACCACCTGTCCATGGGTTGCTAGCCCCGCGCGAATGTGGCAGATTTCGAAACCCTAAAAAATTTAGTTGGTTGTACGAGGGCATGGATTTCAGCTTCAGACTCTAGCCAAGTCCCATCCTTCGCAGGAGAGGGGTTACCGCTTATCTTTGGTGGCGCTGCAACCTTTTTTGATCGACTTCGTAGTTGATTAGCCACATCTGGGTCGTGCAAGGCCAGCAACTACCCAATCGACTACCCCATGGAGGATGACAACCCACCAGGAAGCGACCTAATGACGATCCAATGGTCAACGCGTCGAAACGTTGGCAACGAGGTGAAGGGTCGAGGTTTGGTCGAGGTCGTGGTCCTGGCAATGGGCGTGGAGGCCGTGGCCGAACTTCTCTAAACACTAGCCGAACTAACTTCAACTCCATCGATGGAGCTTTACACAACACAGTTTTTGGATCTTTTTCAGACATTTTAACGAACGCGTCCATTGTAACACACCGAAAGCTGCTTTTGTCGCCTCCGAGCGCCCCACAAACCCACAACGTATACTTAGGATCGTGCACAAGCCGTGAGAGCCTTGTGCGCCCTCGTGGTAGCTATACTCGTCGCGGGTGGTGCTTGATATGCGCGCGATGGCTGTCGCCATTGATACAGTATTTATCGGCGTGCCGCGTTGCCGGTGACACACCATTTCTCACAAACACGTCGAAAGCGAAGATGGCGGGCGATTTTAGTCTAAAAAGCAGCGAGCGGCATACAAACGGGCGGCGAGGGAGCTCGCGACGGATGCAAAAGTGTCACTTGTATCAAGTTTCGCGTGCGTGCTAGAGGAGAGCTACGGGCGAGCAATAGCACGGAGGAGCGTCGCCATCACTAACTAATCATGCGTTGAACATGTCCGCGCGAGAGTCCGTGAGACGACAACAGTGCAAAATTTTCAGTCACAAGTGAGCGAACTCCGCAAAAAGGTAGCCAGTGCGGGAGTGGCGGAGAGATAATGGCGGGTGATGGTCGACAACAGAAAGGACGCTGAAAAAAACCTGCGGTCGAAACTGTCGGCGGTTAATATACGACGCGTCGAGGCAGAAACAAACGTCGAAAGGTTGAGAAGGAAGTGTTACGGCTAAAAGGGAAAGTAAAGGGGATTTTTGAGGCTGATCGTGAGGACGCAACGCAAGAACTTGACAGTGCCGGTGGTGGTCGCTGCGACGTGGAGGATAGCAGCGGCGACGACGCCGAGGAACTGCCGCATCGCAGGTCGCAACAACGAGAAAGACCCAGCGGGTTGTCGTACAAACTCCGACATGAAGCTACTCGAGCAACAGTGCGGCGGTATGTAGGACGTAAAGCTAAACACAGGGAGCATTCGTTGACTCAAGTTGTGGGCAACGAAGACAGCTCGCAGCGTGTGTTTCGGGACCGCGAAGGGGAAGCGGGCGATCGCAGTGGGGAGGGAGATCACGGACACGTCGAGCTGCGTGAGGAGGAGGACCTCGTTGGGCAGCC
This sequence comes from Tetraselmis chui, assembly GCA_026401115.1. Taxonomy (NCBI): domain Eukaryota; kingdom Viridiplantae; phylum Chlorophyta; class Chlorodendrophyceae; order Chlorodendrales; family Chlorodendraceae; genus Tetraselmis; species Tetraselmis chui. The sequence continues at coordinate 41,444 of JAPMLY010001221.1, forward strand.
TGCTGAAGTTCGAGCAGCATACACACCCCGGTTTATACTAGTTGCCTTGCTAGCCAACTACCCGGAGCTCCTAAGCGCTATATTGCAATTCAAGCACTTTAAGCATGTGTTCAAAGCGGCACATGAATGTGCAATGCATGCAATAACAAAGTTTTGGGAGCGAAACGGCCTGCAAGTCTACACCGACCTAAGGTTGTCACAAGATGCATATCAACGACTGATAAACCACACGACGCACATGTCGGATGCGGGCATGGGAGGAGATAGTGAGATTGGTGTTGCATGAAGGGGCTCACATGTGCAAGTGGCCAGCCGTAGCTACAATGCTGGACATGCAAGTTGAAGAGTTGAGTGATGTGGGGTTGCACTCATCCGTAGACATGGTATCCACAACACTGGATCTATCACTAGTGTTGCAATAGCATGCACGGAGATTGCTCGAGGATAGACTGAATCAGCATGGGGAGGCTTTGCGGGTGCAAGTGAATGCTGATGCTTCCGGCATCTTTAATGCCACCATAATAACAAATGGGACGGTGGTGGTACTGAAGGTGTGATGGTTTGTGTAATGATGATATGCATAGTCGCATATACATTGCCTATACTGAAGTTGCATTTCACATCACCAACTATGTGCACAGACTATATTGGATGACAACTCAGTGGTAGGTGTAAAGGGGAAGGAGAGCTTCCTCGTCAACTCTATGGAGAGCAACATGCCTTGCTCGTACTCCCTCCGTGATGATTGCTATGAGGACATCATGCGGAGCTGCCCGGGAATTCTAGAGGTGATACGGAACTTGGAAGGTGAGGGCGTTGTGGTGGATGGGAGGCACCACGCTGTGCAACCATGCATGGGTGGAGACCTTAAGCTGCTGAACGGATCGATGGGGCTGTGTGGATGCTCACTAAAGTACCCGTACATGTATTGCAAGGCAAAGAAGCAACATGTATTAAGGACTAAGTCAACTTGGGGTGGTTTTGGTGGACTGCGTATGCGAACGATCAAGAAATGACACAAATGGCATACGTAGTTTTAGATTATGACTGTATTTGCCCTGCTCCCGGCGCGTTTCTATGGCACTTGATTGCGAATTGCATGGTGTGTGTGTGTGTCGGGGGTGTTCGTGTGGGCGTGTGTGTGTGTGTGTGTGTGTGTGTGTGTGTGTGTGTGTGTGTGTGTGTGTGTGTGTGTGTGTGTGTGCGTGTGTGTGTGTGTGTGTGTGTGTGTGTGTGTGTGTGTGTGTGTGCGTGTGTGTGTGTGTGTGTGTGTGATTTGCAGATCGACTATGTTGTATGACCGATTGTGCTTGCACCATCACTGCAACCAGTGAGATGCCATCTTCGGAGGACGTGAGCAAGTCCAAACGCCAACAGCTGCAACAACAACACTTCGACCAATGCAAAGGCCGCCAACCCTTCATGCCCATGCCAGTGTCACGTTCTACATTGCCGATATCCTGCACAACCTACTGAGGTTGGTGCCGCAGCTATTCTGCATACCGTGCAAGAGAATTGTGACGAAGAGCCGTTGAAGGAGGTTGGGCAATGGTGCTACGAAAATTGTCTCTTATCATCAGTGAAGATATATATTTCCAAACACATAAGGGTGTCAAGAAGTTGAACGTTTCTGCGGAGAGCTGGCCGGGATCGACATGCCGACTACTTCTTGACAATTTTAAGACTATCATGGAGATCACCATCAAAGGCCATGACAATGGCGAGATCAATGAGTGTGTCTACACAGCACCACTTTCAATTTGGGAGGCGATTTCCCTCTTCAACGCCATTGTCACTAGAGGATGCGAAGATATCGACCCTGTGGCTATGGACGCACACGCGCAAGAGCTCGACAATCTAGGTGATGTGTTTATGGATGCATATTTGGAGGTGGCCGCTGACGCTCATGTGACTGTTTACATGCACATTATGGCGTGTTGCATGGGCGATCTTGTGAGAGAATGGGATGGGTTGATGAAATAGTGCAGCCAAGGAGCCGAAGCATTGCACCAAATGACAATTTTTTTGGCTTGGAAGCGCTCAGCAAGGAGAGGGAATACGTTTTAGGTTGTGGTCACCCGAGTGCACATGGTAATGAAGATGCGAGCCCAGCCATCACGCAGGCAACACCAAAAAGCATGCTACATGCACCGGGCATGTATCAAAGGCCAAGAGGGGGGTCCACGGGCAGACCCAGAACAAGCTCAAGACCAAGTACCCCGCCCACAACTTTAATGATCCCCGTGGAGTGAAAAGGGCAAGGGGCGAGTGAAAATAATGTAATACAAATATTCATATTTCACGAGCAGGTGGGGTTGAGCAGTGCCGACGAGCCTGCGAGTGCACCCCCCCCCCCCCCTCCCCCCTCGGGGTCGCCGCGGATGCGCTGCCGGCGGGCGCCGAGCCTAGCAATTAGTTCGAAGATGACCCGGTAGTCATAAGTCCATTTAGAAAGTACATGCAAAGCGGGTCGAATGACAACAACCGGTCTAGCTGAATAATTGTGCATGTTGTCACGAATGTCAAACACACAGTCAAGCGTCCTATAAAATCGAAGGTAAAAAAACTCAAGGAAGCATTTCCAGGCAATTTATCTGTTAAATTACCTACCAGTTAGGCTTTAGACCTCAATTTGCCCCTTGGCATACATCAGATATGATATTCCAGCGCGATCCAATGAGCAATCAGTGTAAACATAATTGAAAGGGGGCTTCGTCTGAAGTCAGCGCACAGGACGCGCGCCGCGATAAGGGCAGCGCTGCACGTACTCCTGGTCTTGCAGGCTATGCGTTGTGTTGCGGATATACATTACTGACGGATCCTCGCGCGGCTCGTGGTCCCAGTTCGTCCTCCGTCCGCTCAGCATCGCGGCGTGTACAAGCCGACGCTCGCGTTGACTAGCCAAAATCGTGTCCTTCAACCCCGCTAAATCCGGCCACCGCGACTTCGCCAGATCACCGAGTTCCTCCATTTCGACCGAGTGTGCCCCGTCTTGCGCCAGGTCCGTCATTTCGAGAGGGTCGGCGGCTAGGTCAAACAGCAGCGGCGCTTCGTCTAGGCTGTAAACGTACTTGTACTTTCCGCGCTTGACCATGAACCAACCGCCCGGGATCATCTCGCTCGTGTATTCCACATACACAGTATCCTCAGACGCGACCTCGCAGGATGACGGGTCGCCAAGAAGCGAGCCCAGAGCTGAGCGTCCATGCAGGGGGCTTGGAACGGACTGATGCCACGCGCCGGGTTTGGACGAGGGACTCATTACTAAGTCCAGTATCGTCGGGAGCAAGTCGTAAAGGGAGATGTTGACGGGAACACGACCGTTGACTATATCGAGGCTGTATTTGGCGCGCATAGCAGGAGAGGCAGTGAAAATTAGCGGAACTCGAGTGGCACGCTCGTGGAAGGTCTCCTTGAACCACATCCCACGCTCGCCCTGCATATCGCCGTGGTCGGATGTGAGAAGCACGAGCGTGTCGTCCGCCAGGCCGGCCGCATCCAGCTCCGCCAGTATCTCGCCGATGAGGCTGTCGACATAACTGAGCATCGCGTAGTAGGCGCGTCGGGAGTTGCGGATTCGCTGCTCCGTGATGTCGTAGTCTCCACCGTCCATGCAGGCCCATACACGAGCCGAGTGAGGGTCGCGGTCCTCCGGTGGAATATACCCCACGGCCGGCATGTCGATCTCGGACTCGGCGTATTGTTCCCAGAAGCGCTTTGGGCCGCTATAAGGATCGTGCGGTTGTGTAAAAGAGGCAAGGAGGAAAAACGGTCGCTTTGCGAGGCGAATCGGCTCGTCTTCACAATCAAGGTGGTCGTTCTTGACGTCGCAATCCGCACTGCGATTAGTTTCACTGTCGTTTCGGCCTCCGTCACGGTGGTTCCCAGGGTCGGAGACGACACAGGCACCCTTGTCGCTTTTACTTGTAGGAAGGGCACCGTTGTCGTTAGAAGTTGGGACGGGTGTCTTTGCGAAGGGCTGCGTATGGCTGTGAGACGCGCTGCGGTGCGTCGAAGCGCGCTGTAAGCGGGCGATGTCGCGGATCTTGCGTTTGACTCGGAACGCGACCTCTTCGTCGAACTCCATCTGCATGCTCGAGTGCACCCAGTCTGCCTCCGCCACCGAGAGAAAGGTCTCGAAGAACTGCGGGTTTCTTTTGCCTACATAGTAATTAGGGGAGTCACATTCACCAACATCTCAATGACACCATCGATGGCAAAGACTTCGGTCCCCTTCACCCACTACCGCGTCCATAAATCATTGCAATCAATGTTAGTCAGTATACCAACATCTTCGTCCTTTTTCGTCCATGGCTGAGTGCTTCAGCTCATCACCCGCATTGGCTTATTACGGTGGGCGTATTAAAGTCACTATGATGCCCTCGATAAAACCCCTAAAACGTGATGTGAACTATATACAATGAATATTTGTGGCATATCTATCGGGTCGTCAGGCACGTGCACATCTTTATTTTCCTCAAAAAAAAAAAATGACGACCGTTTACTCGACAATAAACTTTGTTGTACACTCGCATGCTACTAGATCAAGCTGAAAATGCAATTAGGAACTATTGAAACCCTACGGGTAAACGCTGAGGTGATGTCATAGCATAGAAGATAGAAGCTTTGCAAATAATAATTTCTCCCCGCACGCGTTTCAATTTATTGACTTCATCTGAATCCAACTATAATGTAAATGTACTCGTTTAGCTCAGCAGGTAGCGCGTCAGCGAACATTACTTTACCGCCGCCCCTTGAAAACATGTGCTTTGCGTGCAGCCTACATCATGTAACATATCACTCGAAGAAAATGAACTCCGTCTCTATGCGCCTCGGCGCAATAAATTCATATCGCTGTTTTCGACAAATTAGCTACAAAACACTTTACATTTAGCCAGTTCCTTCCAATCGTCTGAAGAATGCGCAAAGCTATACAATGCAAAAATACATATTTTTGAGGATTCATAAAATTATCCATGTATACAGTGGTATTAACAGTTCAAGCTGCATATGTGAACAAAACAAGATTTGACTTGTCGACAGAAGTCAATTTAGCTATGTAAAAATAGACAGGAAAATTGACAAACATATCTGTGTAAAGCACAGATACAAGCGCATACATAGATGCACATATACAAAAATACACATATGCATCTATCCATTTATCTAGCCATACACATATGCATGCATAGATAGTACGCACTCAAAGACACACGCGCGCGAGCGCGCTGTTATATGATTCGTTTATGGCAACCAAAAGTGAAATTGCAATCAGCCTCCACAATACTTAGAAGAAGAACGAAAAAGAAAAAAATAGTATTTTAGTAGGCCATCACGTTCGCATTCATACAATCTTCATACAACCAACCACACACACACAGTCACACTCACTTACACGCACACGCACGCACACACACACACACACACACACACATACACAGTCACACACACACACACACACACACATACACAGTCACACGCGCGCGCGCGCGCACACACACACACACACACACACACACACACACACATATGGGTTTTCGAAGTAGTCCGATTACCAGTTGCCTCTTGGTCCCAGTCAGGAGTCCAACCAAAGTCGGCAGGATACACATCCGTGGTGAGGCGCTCCTCGAAGCCGTGGAGTTGGTCCGCGCCCACAAAATGCATTTTCCCCGCCAGCCCCGTCTGTGAGCAATACCGGGGAATGCAAAAGTTGAAGAACACTAACAATAAAAATTTAAACATTAATCCATTAATTCTTACGACAGTACCTTTATGTGCGATTTAAATAATGGCAGGATTGAATAAAATAAAATAATTCGAATATTAATGTGGAAAGTAGGACAGTGTTTACTTGTAATAAAGTTGCTTGTATTTCACAGGCGGTATCGCTACAAAGAGCAGACGAGAGCGACCATCACAGCCGACAGAACTCATCACCAGGCCCAACTGTATCCGTCAAGCACTTCCGAAGGTGAGAATATACATCACCTGGTAGCCCGCCAGGCGAAGATGATGTGCCAGTGTGGGAACAGCGGACGGTAACTCCGCCGCGTTGTCCCACGCGCCTGCATCGTAAGAAACAGGGAAGATAAGTACTCGCACTAAGTACAAATAGTGTCCAAAAAAGTTTGAGGGGCAGGACGGCAGGGAGGCCGGACCGGAAGCAAGGGTGTTGACATTGACACTTACCAATGGATGTCGGTAGGCGCCCAGTCAGCATACTGAAGCGGCTTGGTGCGCAGATAGGGCTTGGTGCGTAGCAGGAGTCGAACACGGCGGCGCCGTCGTTCCTGTCAATTAACGCATCGAGCGCAGGCGTACGGGCGACTGTGTTGCCGTACAGCCGCAGCGCTTGCGGTGCAAGCTGGTCCAGCTGTATCAGCAGTATGTTTGGGAGGGGCGTTGGCGCCTCCGTCGCGGAGGTTGTTGGTGGTGGCATCGTGTTTGATCTCAGGCTGGGCGGAGTCGTGGCGGCCTGACTCTGTCGCTCCTGCAGCTGGCGTATTAGGCGAGCTGCGGCGATGGCTATGACCGGCGAAGTGGAGTTGAAACCTCATCTGTAGATTCACCGTCACAATATTTGGAATATTCGTTTCATTAGCACCGGTGCGGTACGTACAGGTAATCCTTATAGAGTAACTCTATGAAACTTCATTAGCGTAGCGCCCTTTGAAACCCTAACTGTACGGATACACGTACAGCATGCAATAAAAATTATGCTGAATTGCTTGTCGTCATCAGGATTGCACACGTTTTGCGCGGGTAGTTGTCCGCCGCCGCGGACGGTGTGGAGGCCGCTTCTTCCTCGGTTGGGATACCTTCTCCTGCCATGGCGCTCTTCACCCGCGCCATGGACGGCAAGCGTCTCCGTGCTTCATCGCGCGAGGCGTGAGGCGCTGCCGCTTGTCGACGTGTCGCTTTTGCAACCTTGCGTGGGAGTATCATTTTTTATCTCGTGTTTTCTGTGCTTGGTTAGTGCTCATTGTCGTGCTTCCCTTTCGCCGTGCATGGGATTCCGCGACCCTCTTGTCGCTCTTGCCCTCTTGGATCTTCTCGCTTTTTTCCATGTCCCCGTTCCTATAGTGCTTTCTGTGATTAGGTTATTGTTAGGATTGTAGGTAAACGCAAGTGTTTATCGAGGTGTTCTCTTTGCAAGGCTGTACATTTTGCCGTGTCCTCGATTTCGTGATCACCCTCTTGTCACTCTTTCCCTTTTCGTTTGTTTTTGGCTTTTTCTTCTCCGCGGTTCTCTGGGGTGTTATTGTAACTTGCCAATTAATATATGGATGATTGCAAGGACAAGGCATATCAACTATTTGATGTTGAAAATTGATGAAAACACGTAATGGCTTATGAAACATGTTTTTGTCTGTCGTCCGCCGGCTCACAACCATAGAGGGCATTTTACGGTTAGGGTTGGATCGGGTACTATTTCCCCAACTATACCTAGCGGCCCGTGCAATGTGCAATTTTTGCTGCCGATGTTCGTAGGGGGTCGCGTGGTTGTTACCAATCCGCAGTTATTCAATCCCCCCCCCCCCCCCCCCCCGTACCTCCAAACACACACACACGCCTAGTAAGCAGTAACGATAACCATCATTTTGCAAAATGAAATCGTATATCTAAATTTCCTTGACTAAAATGCAAAACAATACTAGGTCGACGATAGTGTCCACGATGCGCGCGCGGCCTACTTCAGCCACTCGAGGGTGCTTGCGAGCCCAAGCTAGCCAGTGCGTGCGCGTCGCAACGAGCGTACGAGACCTACCTTCATATGTGTGGCAGTTCGCTTTAGAGCCGACTGCGTAGTAGCAAATATATTACGGCTAATGTGCAAAGAATACGCGAGGGCGTAAATGTTTTGCAACTTGGATACTAAACTCAGGTAATTAAAGAAATAAAACTGAAAGCTGACTTGTGTGCGGGGAGTTTGCCTCTTCAACACTACCGACACAAATCAATTTTGCAAAGGGAGTTGCAGATGAGAGAGTGATTGAGAATGATGTTGTTTAGGGTAATAATCAATGTAATGCAAAGACGGACAAGAATATCCGGATGTCGTTTGTTACATCCCTCCACTGCGTGCGCTACATTTAAAGATGCTTAGTTAGCTCCCACCATGTCTCACATGCTCCTCTTAGCCTTATCTCTATCGTAAGGGTCATGTGGAATTTGGCGACGTCGCAAGATATTCTACCTCGGGAAATCATATAAACCGTACTTAAGCATGTTAAACTGATTGTGCGCATGGTAAGTAACTGGAGGTAATGGTAGTGCACTTAAGCAAACAATGTTCTCGAACTTAGGAGTAGCGGTTGGTACGCCCTTCCCTGGAAAAGTACGGCTTTGGAATGAAAAAGCATATGTAGAATGTCATATAATGCAGTGGTACATGAGTATCCTCGTCACACTCGTACCCTCCCCCTTTTGACAAATTAGATGCCAACCGAGAGGTTGACCTTAGCAGTAGGTATTGGCTTCAATCTTGAAACTTCACTATAACTCAAGAATGCGCGTTATTGCGTAAGCGTGTATGTATTGAAATTGAAATTGTATCACATTGATATTGGCAAACTGGACCGAATGTTGTCTAAGGGCCATCAATACTCTGCCATCTAGGACTCTATGGAGAACGATTGGGTTTCGTACTCGTCGACCAATTACACTTATCAACACAACTATCTGCAATGTGTGCCGACGCTCCTCGGCGGTTAGAAAATTGTAAGCAACCGCAGTGATTGCCACAATCCCCCACCTAAGTAATAACAACGTAAACAGTTTTTAATCAAGAAAACAGATCTAAAAATAAATCCATCGTAGTCAAGAAATGCAAAATGAAAGCTTCGGCTCGAACTTCACGATGCACGGCCCGCTCCCACCGAAAATGGTCGCTGACCATCCTAGGCCGATCGGCGTTCGAGAGGGTCAACGGGCCAGCCTAATTTTGCTCCCGCGACCCGCGCGACTTCGGCCTTACCGGAGAAAGGAAGGGGGAAGGCTAACGAAAAACCCCTACTCACGCGATCGCTCGTTCATCCCACCGTCGCACCCCGTAAGCATCGCTCAAAGGTCGTAGCCGCTCCTCCCGTCGCGATTTTCCTCCTAGTCGAAGTCCCCCGTAATCTCGAGGGTAGGGTAGGGTGGGGGGGGCGGGGGGGCGAGACAACCTCTCAGGAAAAGCTAGCGCTCATGCCGCCGCGGTGAAAAGTTATCCCGGATATTTCTCCGGCTTTTTTGTGCTAGTACCCGGTTACCTATCTGGAAAACCAACATGCGACCGTACCCTCCACCCACCGTTTGCGCGTCCACCGAGCACCCTTGTTTTGAGTGCTAGCCTCCGCGCTCATCCGGGCTCGCAATCTCTAATATTAGATGTGCCTAGCGACAGTGGGTAGCGGTGGAGTAGTGCACGGTCGCGATGGCCGGATCCAAAAAGGCCGCGGAGGTGCGGAAATTATTCAAACCCTCCGTACCGGATTTTCCGTCGACAACTGATCCGCATGTGCACCCCGCCGTCAGACCTCGCCGCTCCTCCCGTCGCGACAGTCCTCCTCGCCGTTGGCATCGCGTTGCTTCATTTCTGCCGGCTCGACGTCTACGAGCTAGTCGACGTCGAGCGAGCGCCATACCCTAGGGATGCTTCCCGGCGTTCCGCCACTAGCTCAAACACCCGCGTCCCACCGCTGATCCGTCCGTACCCTCCTCGCCACCACACACTCATGACGATACATGCCTCAACCCCCCAAATGATACGGCGTCATAGTACTATCTAGTCCTGAAAAATATATCGGACTGCCCCAGCGGGAGATCTTGGCCACGGTAGCGTACATAAATTACTTAAAAAAAATCCATGTGTACATGGCTTTCCCGAGAGCCGCGAATCGCGCGGATCGCATTGTCGGCTCTCTTAGCCGGTTTCTAGCGCTCACCACAGGGAGGTGAGGGGATGCCGACGGGCATGCGAGCGCACCGCCCCCCTCGGGGGGCGCCGCCGCTGCGCCGCCGGCGGGCGCCTATGTATTGATGAACGCCTAAGCCTTGGTAAATGTCAAAGTCTTCGGCAATGACGCTGGAAAACTAGTATTAGCGAGTAATACATGTTGATGCTAATTAATATTGGCATTTCCTCTAAATAGTAGCTAATTCTAATCTTCTAGCGTCATCGTCGTAGACTATGACAGCAAGATGTGCTACAAGGGTGTTCCTATATAATCTTGTAATGCTCTCGTACGATATACCTCATTCAACCGGTAATAGACATGTGGAATGTCGTCATTGATAAAGTGCGTCATGAACAACAAGTATTTTCCTCGGCGGCGTCCATCGAGCGGCTTGATGCACACAACATACATGCGAGAGACGTCGAATTCATCGTAGTCGTCTTTATGCGTCGTGACATGGAAAATTGGTCGAAGAGAAACATTAGAGAAGGGTCGTAGATTGTTTATGTGAAACACCGAGTGTAAGCGTACAACAGTTGGTAGTTTTAATTTGTTACTGTTTTTCCGATGTGCCCCTTGACAATAAAGGGTCCGAGCCGTTGAACGCGTAGCTCCGTGCTAGCAGGTTATTCTACCAAAAAGAGGGCCTTGGTTATCGCTGAAACTCGGTCTCCTCGAATGGAGTGTGGTACCGTCGATGGCTCTTGACCGTGCATGCATCTCATCGTTGGGTAGGTAGAACGCCGATCGTACAAGAGCGTGCATTTTTCGTATGAATTATTGTACTATCTCTATTTTAGCTCTTAAAATATAAAAGATTGTCGCATGCTTAACAAAAAGTAAGGTGGTGCATCATGAGTTAGGCCAACGTTCACCTCGAAAGGAGTGAGCGCACTGCCACGCGCTCGACTGTCCATGTACGCAAACTCGATGAAAATTAACAAGGTTGCCAAATCGCTTCCATAGTAGAAGAACAACGTAGCAATTGCTGAAAAACAATGTTGACCCGCTCCAAAAGTCATTCCGTCTTGGCTGTCGACTAGAAGACATGTCGAGTCGATTACCTACACGCGGATTATGGTGAGTTGGTTGCTGGGGCTTGTGCTGGCTCGCGCCCGGTTGTTGTTGCATGGGTTCGTGGACTCAAAGCTCTAGCTAGTGGTGGGGTTACTAGTGGTACGTCTGCAAATATAGGTCGGCGAATTAGCTGATGCTGCCAGGGCTCATGGGCAAAGGGTTGATGTTGATGACGGTGATGTTGGTGTTGCAGTTGCTGCTACTAGTAGGCACATGGTTGATGTTGGTGGTGGTACTGTTGCAACACCTTGTGATGGGTGGCGGTCAATTGTTGTTGCATGTGGGTAAAGGGTGGCTGCTTAGCTGCTAATATTGGTGCTCGTGCTTTGGCTGGTGTGCGGCACACTCTAGTCATCGATACCCGTCGTGGGGGGTGGCAAGCCGCGCGTACAAGTACATGTAGGCGGCAAGCGTTTGGTGTACCACATGTGTGTGGTACCAATAGTGTCTCTGAAGGGCGTGCGACTATCAATTGTGACCACGAGTATGCGTTTGATCGGAGCCGGGCCTAAGTGCATTGGGGGCTTTGTCCCCGTCCCGGGGGGGTATTACGCTTGCGCCCCGTGTGGCATATTGTTTGCTAGCCGCAAATGGCGCTCTAACTTCGCCAAACACACCAACATGTGCATCAATGGCAATAGCCCCTCCACTTCTGCCCACCGCCGCCAAGCTAGCCACCTTGCGACCTCCTCGCCAGCCCTAATCTCCCTTTGCGCCTCGGGCGCTCACTTTTTATCTTCCACACAAGCTCACCCTCTTTCCGCTCCATGCCCCTACTGTGTGGCCACTCCCGTTTCTCCATTGACATGTCTTTACCGTGCTTGCTGATCCCGTCATCTCACCATGGACTCCTCCCGTGCAAACAATTGTCACTCATGCCCCCTTTGCCTCCAGTGGACTTGCCCGCTCGGCTCCACTCCCTCCGCCACCCCGAGCTAAGCCGGTGTATACCCTTCTCCCCCCCCCCCACGCCTCCTTCCACCCCTCCCCCAACTCCACCTAATGGCCCCCGTTGCCTCATGGATAAGACTTTATGCCCGCGTGTGCTTCCGCACTCCGCTGAGAAGCTGCTCTCCAATCTCCCCCTCACGTTGTTGATCGTGCCTTTTGGTGCTCCGACAATGACCCTATCGCTTGCTTGTTTGGGCACATACCTGTAACTGCGCCCCGGGGGGTTTGTGCGACAGCGAGAGATGATCTCAGTTTTGCTCTACAAGACACCCTCGAATATATGATCTCCCTTCCCTCAACGGATTCTCGTGTCGCCGGAGCTTTTTAGCAATTCACCTTTTGGGCGGCCTCCTCCTCCATCCGTTTCCGGCTGCGGCTTGTGCTCGTACCGCTCCCTTTTCCAACGTCGAGTCCGTCTTCGGTTCTCTGCGTCCGGAGAGGATGAATTCACGTGCATTGACACCCTTATACTTGATCTTCGGGATGGAGGTGAGCTTGCCCGTGCGTTCCCGGGGGCCAGTGTGTCTAGACGCTCGGGTGGTCGGGGCCAAGGTGGAGGGGGGGCTCTCGTCGTCGCCGGGCCCGTCCCACTCAACGGGAGCAACATCACCCACCGACTCACCTCTCTGAAGGTGACCACCGACTCCGTGCAGCGTTCCGTCGAGCCCGTGAGCTAGTGGAAGTTGGACAGGTGCGACGGGCCCGAATGGCCTTGGACGGAGCCGACATCGGAATGGTGGAGGACGCGGACGCGGCTCTGGCTGCTCTTCAATGGTTGCATCCCTCCGTGGTACTCCCCACCCCGACAATGACCGCCCGACCCCATACCCCCTCCGGCGCCCATCTCTCACTTATTTAGATGACCGTGACAGCCTCCAAATATGGGAGGAGTCTTTTCTCCTTGTCCTGAGAAAAGCACCTCGCTTGTCGGCCCCCCATGTCGATGGCTGGCGATGGGAACATGTCCGTGACTTGAACGTTCCGGCGTGGCGTAAGTAAGTTAACCGCTACTCGTTAAGCAGAAACTTTCCCGATGCTGCGGCGGACTTTCGGGCGAGTGTGACCGGATGGGCTCTTCACAAGTATACATGGGTCGACCGTAACGCCACTCGCCTTCGCGGTGAGGCTCCTAAAGTTGGGCCGCATGTTGTTGGCATCGCCCTGTCGCGGTTAGCTCATTGTTACGCCATTGCGCGGATAGCGACTGTTGCGGCCGACCACGTGGGCCATGTACACATCAGATCGGTTTTCACCAAAGTTAGTATCGAGCGAGCCATTCATACCACTAGTATCGGCTTACACGCTATTCTTGCTTGCAGCCTACGAAGCTTGGACCTGGACAACGCCTTCAACACCATTTCCCCGCGGAGTTTCCTTACATAGTTGTACAAGAATCCCAACTTGCATCCTATCATCCCATTGGTTGAGATGATATATTCACGGGACTCCACGGTGTATTATTTCGTCCCCGAAGATGCTTCGCTCTTGTACGGCACGGTTCAGCCTCGTAGTACGGGTGCCTAACAAAGAGATCCTCTTGGCCCGCTTTTGTTCAACTTGGCGATCAGCACTCCCCTCCGGAGTATTGGGATACGGGGCAAAGATTCATCGGCGATGCAAGCCTTTTCTGACGATGGCAAGTATTTGATCAAACCGCCTTTCGTCCTGACTGTGATTGCGGTGGCTACGGAGGAATCGGGGAAAGTCTACTCGAGGGTTCAACCAATCAAGCCTTCGTGCATGGTAACCCCGGATACAACCCCTGAACTTGTTGAGGTGATATGGGCAAAGGGCCACGTTGTTTCGGGTACTAGTAATCTAGGAGACCCTTTGGCGATGGACTTCTCGATGGCACACGGCCCTCCGGCATCTCACAATGAGATGTTTGCTCACTCTTGGCTGCAAGACACCGTGGAGGCTCATCCGCTCCTCTTGGACAAGATCGTTTGCTTTGCTATGTTGGAGGGACTTCGGAGGGACACAATCTGCTTTTAGCTTGATGATCACGTGTGCGGTATGCCGCTACGGGTTCTCGCTCCGCACGCTTCCCCGTGATATCCGCCGACCGCACCTTGTTGCCGTAAATAGGGCCGTTCGTACTGCAGTTTTCAGATTATTGGCCGTTTCTCATGACGTACAAACGCTCGATCAACTTAATTGTGCTAAGTACGAGCTTTCCCTCCCCGCGGAGTTTGGGGGGCTTAATGTACCGTCCCTCGAGCTCGACGCTGAACATGCTCACTATGCTTCATTCACTGCGACCCTCGCTAGCCTCATTACTGATTACTAGTCCGAGTTGCTAGGTCCTATGTACGGTCTCATCCGGTAGGAACTACCAAATATTGCCACTTCTATTTTACAGTGGGCGGTCCGTTTGCGCACTTGTATGATGCGACCTTCACTATGGGCAGGTTTTCGGTATCGGATCTCGTGGTGTTGACCAACACACTAAATCAAGACCTTTCCGATTATGCTAGGCCCGATGTCGAGTTGGTGGTATCTCCGGTTATCCGTGCGGTGGCGCCCGCTACCCAATTGACTTGCCTACAACTTCCGAGCTCCGACTCCCTAAGCTCTCACTCCCTATGAGGATTTCGGGGGCCACATTCGACGGGGTATTTCGCGCATTCGTCGTGCCTGGGCCTACCTTGACCTCTTGGCGTTTTGCATACCTTCCCCACCGGACTATGTGAGGGTGATTTCGGGTAAGGGTCGCGGGGCTCTGGCTATCTTTTTTCGCATCACATGAGTCCAGATTTAAGGTGCCATCCGACTATCATATGATGGTAGCACGCCATGTGCTTGGCCTCACTGCGGAGCGCGCCTTTTAAGTTCGGAAGTGCCCTCGGTGCAATGAGGCCCCCTCATAGTCTCGTGGGTCTGGCTCTTCGTCGACGGTATCGGGCACCTCTATGTCGGGTGAGCGCTCCACATTTGCTATGCGTAGGGACCACATCCCCCGGCGCCCGTGCTCTTGGTACGTCATTCAACTCCACGATCGAATTGTCCACGTGCTTGAAGAGTTCATGCTTGAAGCGGGGGCTGCTAAGGGGCGGGACTCGCGGTTAGAGGTCCGTAGTATTCGGTCGGGAGCTTCTCAATATCGTCCTAGGGTGTGGTTAGAATTCATGGCTCCACACCGTTATCTTGTTGTTGATGTGACGGTTACAAGTGCTCGCACGAACACCAATGTTCCTCGTATATGTGCTCGTCTCCCTCTCCCGTGTAGTCTTGCATTGGGAGCTCAACATGGCGAACTCGATGCGGACCTCCGCACTTCCGCTTTGCTTAGCATGCCTTGTTCAATCGGCCCATGCATGCCTACTATCCCTTCCCTCTAGAGGATGGGGGCCGGTTGGCGCCTATTGCGGTTGAGTTGGTTAATCGCGTGGCTATTTTGGTGGCAGCTCGTCGCTTCCATGGCATGGGTGTTGTTGACTCTCCTTCTTTGCGCTTTGACATTTATGTCCGTATGCAACTTTTCGTTCGTCGAACTTCTTAAGTTCCATTTCGGCTTTTTTGGGGGGATGTGCGGAGAGAATTTATGCAACATCTTTTTGCTGCTCTTCATAATACTTTGGGTTCCTATCTCCGCGACGCTTTACATGAGGGCATTGTTGATGCTGTGGCATGCCTTGGGCTTAGATTCCCCCCCTCTTTTCTTCTTCTTCTTGGGTGGTCTCCGCTGCTTTTTCTTGCATGAATTTTTTGCATGACTCCCTTTCTCTGGTCGTGGGACCAACTGCGAGCCAGCCTAGCTTCGGGGGGATTTGGAAAGTATAGAATGGCGACTGCATCCCTACCAATCCTTTGTGAATCAATTCCCTCTGTTGTGACCAGCTCTACTGGTACGGGTACCCGTACAAGAAGCGACCGTGCGCGTGCTTCTGCATCTGCTCCTGCGCCAGCCCCTCTCATCCCAGTTTCTGGTCGACTTCATCGGACCCGCCCGCGCAAGTAATGAAGCTACAACACGGACTCGGCCAATCGACTGGGCCTCTCCGTTCAGTGCATACCAGTTATTCGGCTCATTCAACCACATTAAGACTTCCAGCGCCAAATCTCCCCTTATTCAGCCACTCGCAGTGCGGTGCGCTCCCCGCGAGGCAGGCCCCCTTCCCTCCCCGCGCCCCACCGTAGTGTTGTACCACCTCCGCTCAGCGCCGTCCCTTGTATTCACTAAGAAAAGCGAGTTCCGCGCGTCCTTCGGGCTCTAAGCCCGTAGCACTGTAATTTCGGCTGAGTAGAACACGCTTCTGAGGCCATGGAGCACCTGCCTTCCACACCCACAGCCCATGCCACCCCCAGTGTTTCTCGTCACTTTGAGAGCTGAAAGACCCGTGCGTGATAAATATTTAAGTACGGCGAATAAGGTTAGCAGCATTTCCGAAAGTTCCCTCACTCCAGTGCGGCAACATATTCCCACTGGCGTCTCTTTTAAACGCCCTCCCAAAATAAAGCGTAACCTAATTTCCAAATAACCCTTTGATATTGACTCGGCGGTGCTTGTTGTATGTTCAGGGGCTTTGCTGTGGGGCCGGGCTGCGTGGGACGTCGCTCGCGGAACTCGGGGAAAAAAGGAAGCTTCGTAAATAGATATTCTACATAGTCGCGTTTGTTTCGACAGAGCGCGTTCGGGTTTGGGAGAATAAGTCCGCAATGGAGGACGAGGCGGTAGGGGCTGTGGAATGGAGGGAGGCAGGAGAAACAGCTGCGGTGAATGGCGCTGGGGGGGCGTCTGTTTCGGAGGTGGAGGCACTCAACGGGAGCGCCGACGCGCGTCTCGACTGTCTTCCATTGCCGACGGAAGTGTTGGAGCTGGTTGTGCAGGTGCTAGAGCCCACATGGCGCGGCGTTGTCCGTCACCTCAGCCGCGACTTTTGTGAGGTATGTCACGCTATTATAGGGAGCAAACAACAGCGCCCATGCCCCACAATTATTTTTCAAAGAAAGAAACACTTTCACAATTATTTATTGATTTAATGTTAATTAAGGTAATTAATGCTAGAGAAGGAAGGAAGGAAGGTAAATCAGTGAATGACGCATGCATGATAAGCCAGGTAGTCTGATGAGTCAACTATGCGCGACGAATTGCCAGGTATACGGGATACCTGCGTGTTTGTGCTGGTTGCAGGCTATGTTTTTGGCAGTGGCCCTTCTTTCCCAAATGGAATAGAAGGTGCATTTTGGTTTCGAATATAGTCTTTCGATGTAATTTCGATGGCAGTGATGACATAGGCAGTGAAAAGACTCATGGCAGGTTGAAATAGAAGGAACCTGAGCTCGTGAAACCAGGTCGCGGCTGAATTGTTGAGAGTTTGGACACGGCGAAGAGCATTGAGAATGCACATATTTTGAGAGCCAATCTGCAGTGACTGGTTATCGTTTCAGTAAAATTACAACCGTGGTGATTATGCGCGCTCGCTCTACTGGGGGAAGACTCTAGCATCAGGAGAAAATAAGTAGATGGGATGACTGTGGAATTGTATTGATAAATGGGAATGTGCGACCATTGTTTTTAAGCTCTTTCCTCGTTTCATTGGTCACTGTCGCGGTATGTCGAAGTGCACTGCTCGGCGAACCGTGTTTGTGCAACTGTTCTGCAGTCACGGTCGATGATGTCGTGCAGTTGCTTCTACCATGTATTCTCGTTGCGCCTCCTGCGTTAATTTGCTACCTCTATTGTATACTAATGAGTTAGATGTTACATCCAACGATATAAAACAAGCCTCCCCTTTTATGTCCTCCAAGCAGCAGCAAACTATCCAGAAGATCCCCCGTTATGGTCATTTGTTTACTTATAGCACAGTCACACTGTCCACCTCCCTCGTGAAAGAATCCGACCGTCCACTATCTATTTCATCGCAGTTGCCGTTCTTGTTAGTTTGTGCTCTGCACTGCATTACCGGCCCTCCCTTCTCAATCTCTTCTACGAGGAAAACCCCTTCCATATCCTCTGACGCGCTGCACAACTCTCGAACGCACACACACACACACACACACACACACACACACACACACACACACACACACACACACACACACACACACACACACACGCGCACGTGCATTTACAGTCACACACACGCATACTCACATACACGCAAGCACACACATTAATTCACAGTCACACATACACACGCGCACACTCACACACACACTCTCACACACACACACACACAAACATACACATACCCCCCCTCCCCCAACACACACACCTACACACACACACACACACACACACGCACACACACACACACACACACACACACACACACACACACACACACACACACACACACACACACACACACACACACACACACACACACACACACACACACACACACACCTGCAGCTTTGATCGGCTCACCTCCCGCATTGACCCCTCATTCCTTGCAGTTGGTGCGGCGCTACGAGCGTGCGGCTGACGCGGTGGCGGCCACCTCCAGCGCGGCCCGGCGAGCAGCGCAACAGATGTTGATAAAGCGGCCCGGGCGCGGCATTCTTCGCACGGGCGGCGGCGGCGGCGTAGGCTGGGTGCGTATGGTGGGGACCGCGAGCTGCGTAATGGAGCTGTCGCAGCTGTCTCGGAGGGTGGAGACGCTGAAGTGGGCGCGGGGGCAGGGGCTGCCGTGGGACTGGCGTGTAACGGCGGCAATCGCGGGGGAGGGCCACCTGGAGGTGCTGCAGTGGGCGCGGACGATGGGGTGTCCTTGGAACGAAGAGGCATGCGCGCGCGCAGCGGCCGCTCACCATCTTCACATCCTCCAATGGGCCCGTCGTCACAGCCGTCCGCTGGGCGAGATGCCAAACATGGGGCGCCACTCCACGGGGGATCCGGAGGCCGTCAACGAGCTGGCTGACATTTACGACGCGGAGCTGCGTGAGATAGCCCCGGTTGATGTTGGTGGTGGTGGTGGAGGTGGTGGGGAGGGTGGGAGCAGCAGCGGGAGCGGCGAGATGGGCTCCGACCTCGCACGCCTGCGCTCCCGCTTCGCCAAGCGTCGCTCCCGCCACGCGCTGCTCATGTCACGCGGCCCGTCCACTGGGAGCAGCAGCAACGGCAGTCTAGGCGGGCAGCGGCGCGGTGTGGGGGATGGAGGGTCGAGCAGCCAAGCCTCCTGCCCCTCCCCTCCCACCAACACTGACAACCATTCTCCACCACATCCCCACCACGCGGACCCCGTTGCACCCCCGTCACCCACCGGACGCCCCGGACGGCTGCAGCAGGACAGTCGCACTCAGCGCACCTCGCTATCGCTCGCGCACCGCGGGGTCTCGGGGGGTGTGGCCTCCGGCAGCGCCCCACCACTCCGTCCAGCTACTGCTCTTGGTGCAGCCGCGGGTGGTAGAGGAGCTCAGGGTGGGTGTGGGCTCGGGAGAGGCCTCTTGACTCGCCCTCCCGATTTGTCTTGTCCTGACGCCGGTGATCGTTTCCAGAGGCTGTCATGGGATAGAGCGGCTTTGGGCGCGCGGCACTCTGTCCAGTCTTGGCAGGTGGGGAGTAGTGGAGGTGGTGGGTATGGCGGGGATGGTTTCTGGCACCCTTCGCTGCATTATCAGAGCAAACGGGCGCGGCTGGCTCAGGAGGCGGGCTGGCGCACGGCGATGGTTAACCGCGCGGCGGAGCAGGACTGTCCGTGGAACGCGGAGACTTGCGCCGCTGCCGCGGAGCACGGACACCTGGACGTGCTGCAGTGGGTGCGCGAGCGGGGGTGCCCATGGAATGAGGAAACCTGCGCCCGCGCGGCGCGCTACGGCCACATCAAAGTGCTCCAGTGGGCCTGGAACCACGGCTGCCGATGGTATAGCGGGTAAGCCCCCTTTCCTTGCATCCCTCCTTTTCTTCCATACAGGTATTTTGTGTGTTTCGGAAAGTGACCTTCTATATTGATAGGTTTCCAAAAGATTGTCCCCTCCTTTTTCCTAAATACCACACGGAAAGGGTGTGAATGTGTGTGTGTGTGTGTGTGTGTGTGTGTGTGTGTGTGTGTGTGTGTGTGTGTGTGTGTGTGTGTGTGTGTGTGTGTGTGTGTGTGTGTGTGTGAGGGAGCGATGGGGGGTGGAGTGGGGGTATACGTATGCGGGTGTTATTCTTCATTCTATCTCTCGGAAGGGTGTTCAGGTTTGGGGGAGTTTCTGCGCGCTATGCCATGTGTACAATGAGCAGATTTGGTTCCAGGCACAGTTGGTGGATTTTAATGGTTATGGTTAATTGTTTGAATACGGTGAGAATTCTGTAGGTAGGCACGTATATTAGGCACGTGCCTATATTATACGTGTCGCCTAATATAGACACGCCCTTGTTCTATTAAGGCGTATCTTACAAACCTCTCGCACACACACACACACACACACGCATGCACACATGGGCGCTCAATGCTGATTACGGAATGCGTGATCGACATCGACACCAGGCGTCATTGACTGTCCTATCCTGCTCCTCGTTCCGCACGTATCACCCCTCTGAGTCCTTCCTGTCGCCAACTGCTAGGCTTTGTTTGTTCCCTTTCTTAGCCAGCACGAGAATATGGCACGACCGATATGAGGCTGATTGGGCTGCCCTTTATTTTGTGTGTGTGTGTGTGTGTGTGTGTGTGTGTGTGTGTGTGTGTGTGTGTGTGTGTGTGTGTGTGTGTGTGTATGTGTAGGGGGATATTTGTGTGTGTGTGAGTGTGTGTGCGTGTGTGCGTGGATGTGTGTGTGTGTGTGTGTGTGTGTGAGTGAGTGGGGGTGTCTCTTATATTACTGTCTGTACGTATACCTTAATGTCTGCGTGGTGATGTGCGTGTGAATGTGTAAAGTCTGTTCGTATTATGTGTGTGTGTGTGTGTGTATGTGTGTGTGTGTGTGTGTGTGTAATGTAACTCTGTGTGTCTGTGTACGGAAAGGCTTTGCACGAGCGCTGCCGCGGGTGGCGGCCATTTGGAGGTGCTCAAGTGGGCGCGGCAGGAGGGCTGCCCTTGGGACGAGCTCACCTGCGCGAGCGCGGCTCGCGGTGGCCACTTGGCTGTGCTGCAGTGGGCCAGGTCGCAAGGGTGCCCCTGGGACACGGAGACCTGCGCGGCGGCCGCGGGACGGGGCCACCTTTCGGTGCTGCAGTGGGCGCGGCACGCTGGGTGCCCCTGGAACGAACGCACCGGGTTTGGCGCCGCGTGGGGTGGTCACCTGCAGACGCTGCGCTGGGCGGTGGAGCAGGGCTGCCCCTGGGACGAGTACACGTGCGCGAGCGCAGCGGGCGCGGGGCACCTGGAGGTGCTGCAGTACCTGCATCACGCGGGGTGCCCGTGGAGCGAGGAGACGGTGATGAGCGCCGCGGGGCACGGCCACCTGGAGGTGCTGGCGTGGGCAGTCGACAACGGCTGCCCCCACGACGCGCGCGCGCTCAAACTGGCGCACGAGCGAAGCTTCACTGACGTCGCTGAGTGGATCCAGACCCACTGCCCCCCAAACCCACCCACTTGATCCCCGCGTCTCCTCTCCCTCGTGGCGACCCTCGCTCAGGTGGCACTTGTCACGGCCGCCTATGAATCACAATCGCTTCGTGTCTCCGGGAGAAAGCCGCAAGGGCAAGTAATAGTGATTACATATCAATTTTGTTTTCGAGAGCATTAGAGGGGGGTTGTAAAGGGGAAGTGTGTACGGCGCTTAGTCATACGCATTGATGGATTGGTGGGTGCGAAGGTTTTTGTTTTGGTTTGCTGCCGTTAAGGGTGTGTGGCGTAGGGTGTGGGGGGCGAGGGCAGCTGAGTGCTGTGCTTTTCGGCTGTAAAGTATATGTATGGCGAGTTTTGGGAATGTAGCTGCATGTTGGGGCGGAAGGCAGATTGGTTGTTGCAAGCGTGGGGGGGTGGTGCGCTGCAGAGGGCAAAGGAGGCATTGCGTGCGTGGCCACGGACTACGCTCTTCCCATAAAGTCCGTTATTAGTGGCACGCATTTAATTATCCGCCACACACGGCCGCAATGGCCATGCAACGCAATTTGGTGGTAGAACTATGAAGTGCGAACAACGCGCCACGGCGCGTTCTCCACTGGCATAGTATAGGCACCTTTATCGTCGCGCTCCACTCAATAATGTGGGCACAGACGTTGGATTTGCGGCCCATGTTTTGCGGCCCGGAACTAGTGCATTTGCACCGTATGCACGACCCTTTGCGTAGCTCGGTCCACGTAGTGTCGCGACATGCAGGGAGAGTGCTCAACATTGGTCGGGTTGTCATCATGTTTGCAGAAGTGCACTCGTATCTGCCGAGTTTGTTGCGCCCAACATGCCCGGAGAAGAGAGCGGCAACACCGAGAGTGGCATGTCGCGTGCACTACTAGGCTATTTTGCTAGGTTCCCGAAAATAAAGCCAAGGAGCACGGCCTAGGGGCCTATTGGGCGTGAAGCGCGGTGACTCTTCTAGCGCGCGGGTCGCTTGCCCTTGAAGCTTGCGCATCGCGGCGTAAAAAATGGGGGGAGCTATCAAAATACGAAAATGAAAATGGTTTACAACGATTACCATGCATATTGTGGCTGCTGTCCAAGGGCCTTCTCGCACATGCCATCTAGGACTTAAGAATACAAGATTTAGGCCGGAGGGTCTCCTTGTCCATCCTTTCGGAAGGTGTGGTGGGGCTCTAATCCCCCCAGGGAGGTTTCTTGGTAGAGCAGGGGTAGGTGTGGGATTGGGAGGGTGGGAAGGGCTAGAATCGGCGTTGAAGAAATTGAAATTGAAATTGTTTACAACAATACCAGTAAGAACCGGCTGTTGTCTACGGGCCCCCCCTGTTGCTATGCCATACATGACTTAGTAGCGTGAGGTAGACCGTTAACCACTGATCCCAACCTCTCCAATGGCAGTAACAGCTAATAATTTTGTAATCAAGAAAAACAGATCTAAAAATAAATCCACTTGTCGAGAAATGCAAAACTAAACTGCTGCTCGACCTTCACGATGCACGGCCCGCTCCCGCCGAACCGGGGTGTCGACCGGCCTAGGCCGGTCGGCGTTCGGGAGGGACGACGGGCCAGCCTAATCTAGCTCCCGCGTGACTTCGGTCTTGCCGAAGGTAGGAGGGGAAAGGCTGGCAAAAAACCCCTCCTCGCGCGGTCGCTCGTCGATCCCGCCGCTCCATCCCGTAAACCCCGCCCCAAGGTCTTGCCGCGTCCACCGACGCGGCGGTCCTCCGTGTCGAGGTCCCCCATCACCTCGAGGACAGGTGGGGGGGACCTAGACACACAGACATAGAAAAAACTAGCGCTCCTGCCTCCGCGCCTGAATTTTCCCCGCTCATTTCCCCGGTTTTTTCTCTGTCTGGTACCCGGGTACTTGTCGGTTTTCCGGCCTGTGGCCGTACCCTCCCCCCTCTGATCGCGCGTCCACCGAGCAGCCTTTTCTTGAGCGGGGGCCTCCGCGCTCACCCGGGCCCACGCTCAAGGACCCCTAGCAGTATGAAGGTCTGTCGGGGTAGTGGGTGTCGAAGAGGGGGGGGGGGGGGGGTAGGTCACCGTAGCCGGATCCGGCGGGCCGCGGGCGCCCGGAATTAGACAAAACCCTCCGTGCCGGGTTTTCCGGCGGCGCCGACCCAAAGGGTCGTCGCTGCCAGATCGTGTCGCTCCTCCTGTCGCGACTGTCCTCCTTGCCGTCCCAGCTTACTCCTCCCCCCGGGAGATGACGCTGGACGACGTAGCGACGCGCTAGTGAGCGCCCTACCCTGGTGCTGCTCCCCAACTAGCTCGACGCCGGGTACGGACATTATTTTTAGTATCCAAAAAAAGCCCTCCGTACAGGGCTTTCCGGCGGCGGCTGATCCTGAGGATCGCCGCCGCCTCATGTAGCCGCTCCTCCGTCTGCGACTAGCCACCGTCCTGTGTCCTGTCTTGCCTCACCCCTCGGTAAGGTTCGACCGGCACAGGGCTGGTCGACAGCTAGCGAGCGCCCTTTCCTGGCGCTGCTTCCCGGCTGGCCACCACCAGCTCCAACACCCGCCTCCCACCGCTGATCCGGCCGTACCCTCCTCGCCATCAAACGCTGCAGTAGTACAAGCCCCACTCCTAAAAGTAAGCCTGTATCTAGGAGTATCTGTAGGTGAAAAAACATATCGGACGGGCCGAGCGGGAGATCTTGGCGCCGGTAGTGCACAGAAATTATTTTTTTCAAAAGCCCTCTCTGTACATGGCTTTCCCGACGGCTGCTGATCCCACGGATCGAGCTGTCGGCCCTCTTAGCCCCCTACCGTGCCATGCCTGGCACGGCTACGGGGTTTCAAGCGCCCACCACGGGGAGGTGAGGGGATGCCGACGGGCCTGCGAGCGCACCCCCTCCGGGGCCGCCGCCGCTGCGCCGCCGGCGGGCGCCGCGTTGAAGAAGTTGCTTGTAAGTGGTGAAGGATTTGATACGGTAAATGGGGTGTCCGGACTCCTCCACAAAAGTCCGGACAACTTTTCGCACCTTCGCAAGTAAGAAATGTAACCAAGCGTCGATTTTATTGACAAATCTCCTGAAATCCTAGGCAATGCTTTGGCGCCCAAGATGGAATGCGCCGTCGACTACGGGGGGCGAATTCGAGCTCTGCCGGGCTTGTGTACTTGGGGTTATAGCTCCCGCACCCGTGCGGCACGCTTGCCACGCTATTTCAAAATGTCGCCGTGATGGTTAGACGAAAAGAGTAACGGGCGCACAACGCCGCAACATGAACGCTGATACGACGGTCGCGGAAATATAGTGCACAGACGACGGAGGGTAGAGGTGTTGGGCAAGCCGATGTGGGGGAAACGTACGAGATCGCGTATGTAGACTTACCACCGATATATGCACAACCCAAGGGCAAGCCGCTTTCGGCCATAATGTTCAAACGATCATAACTTATTCAAATATGGTCAAAGCTTTTTCAAACAGGTACCGTTGGACGCGTCTTTTCAATACGCGTCGAACGCACCTACTCTACAGTGCACAAACCCACAAATCGAGATTCTGTGAATTATTTTCATTTAAGAATTATTCCGGCAAAGCCGAGCCGCAGTGCCAAGCAACACCCATCGAATTCGGTCACCTCATGAGGTGATTTGTGCGGGGTTTACTAATTTTTCATTCATGATGATTTCCGAGCCTGATTCCTGACGCGTGCCACTCGTGGGGCGGGTGTGGTTGGCACAAGCACATACCCAAGCATTCCAAACACCACCGTCAACATGATGCGTCCCTAACGGCCAAGTTGGGCCTCGCACCTCCCCTAAGTCAATCGCCCTCGCATGTTTACAGCGTGCAATGTTTATCCAAACGTGCGTCATGTGCGTTTCTGCTCGCTTGCCTTCCAAAAACACCACCCGTGCATGCGGCGTGAACTTCCGTGCTCTATTTGCACACCCGCAAACCAAACCTCGCGCATTGAACACGGCACCCACGCCTCCAAACCCCTCCAAAAAGTCTTTCAAAATATGGTTATATGGAGCACAGAGTAATATGCAGCTTGATATGAGCGCTTGAGCAATGCCCGAGCGTGGCGCTCAAAACGGCTTGTGTAGTTCGGACAATTTCATGGGAATTTATGGGTATAATAATATGACAAACTCCACCGACAACACCCGCTTAAAGCTGAGTTCTAACTATCCCGGATGACGGCTTACTGCTTGCTTCTCGGCTCTCCTACAATTGAGCGGTACTCGGGTATCGTCGTGCTTGACGTGGTGAGAGGGGAGTGTGTTCTTGACTAGCTTATGTTTAATATAATGCATGTTCGGACTTTTGTGGAGTGTAAATAGAGTACTATCAAAGAACCCTGCCGTTGTTGCGAGAGCCCGATTGCGTGCGTGTGTGTGGTTTTGTGTGTTTGTGGAGGGTGTGTGTGTGTGTGTGTGTGTGTTTGTGTGTATGTCTCTGTGTGCCCCCCTCTCCCCCCCCCCCCCCCCCCCCTCTCTCTCTCTCTCTCTCTCTCTCTCTCTCTCTCTCTCTCTCTCTCTCTCTCTCTCTCTCTCTCCCTCTCCCTCTTTCTCCCTCTTTGCGTAAGTTTGTGTGTTTGTGAGCGCGCGCGTGTGTGTATGTGTGCATATGTGCATAAACAACAGCAACAATAGCAGCAGCAATACTATGTGTTGAAGTTGAAGCATACAATGATAAAGGAAAACGATAGTAATACAAGTAAAATAAGTGAATGTGCGCGCACGCGCACGCGCGCGCGCGCGTGTGTCTCCGTGTGTGTGTGTGTGTGTGTGTGTGTGTATGTATGTATGTATGTGTGTGTGTGTGTGTGTGTGTGTGTGTGTGTGTGTATGTGTGTGTGTCTTGCATCAGCTACACAAACATAAGCATAATGATATGAAATAGCAGTTACAACTTAAGGTTGTTGATCTTGTTGTTTCATTGCCCTCCTCCAGAAGAGCACCCTCCAACTAGAGCCGTCTCCGCCCTGCAACATTTCATATCATTTTTACATATTCCGCGCTCCTCGAAGATAATATTCGTTCCTGCGGGTCGGATTGGTATCTTGCCCGGCCAATTGCATCCCATGCGCTCTCCGCAACCGTCACGTCCTCCCGACCACTTGTCGACCACTTGCTCCCGACCAAAACGGAGGGAGGGGGGTGCCCTTCACCGTCCAAGAGCTCGCCAACAACCGAAAGCGGGTGGGATAGAGTCATATGCAAAAGTTCGCTTGTCGGGTTGTGACAAGTCGGGCAGGTTGGCAAGGCGGGCGGGCACCTCAAAGATCACGGGCGCCTCCTTCGTGGGCCCCAGCTTCCGCCCCTGTTGAGGCGGAGAGGGACACCTGAAGCGCAACTTGTTTTTCCGCCTCTGTCTAGTGCAAGCTTCCGGATTGCGCGGCCCCCTTTTCGGAACGTTTGCGCCGAGGAGTATTGGGCGGACTGTGCTAGCGATGCTGGGCGGGCTGTGGGTGGTGGGATACAGCGTAGCGACACTGCGTAGCGATTATTGCCGGCTACATGGGGAGGAGCCCCGCGCGACGCAACAAACGGACTATACAGTACAACGTATTAGTTTCCCGAGCCCTTTACCTCCTCCCGGTACACGGCTCGGGCGAAAAGGAACACGGCTTGGGCCGAAAGTCGTGTTCCTTTTTGCCCGAGCCGTGTTCCTTTTGGCCAAAAAATTGGAATACCTTTGAAATTACAAAAAATCTTACAAGAAAAAGCAGTGGAGACCACCAAGCAAAAAGAAGAAAAGAGGAAAAAACCTAAGCCCGATGAACAGGAAGGCATGCCACAGCACCAGCACTGCCCTCCTGAACAGCGTCGTGGAGATAGGAACCCAGAGTGCCATGAAGAGCAGCAGAAAGACGTTGCATGGATTCACGTCGCACATCCCCCCAAAAACGCCGAAACAAAACAAAAGTAGATCGACGAACAAAATGTTGCATACGGACATAACTGTCAAAGCGCAAGGAACGAGAGTCAGCGGCACCCATGCCAAGGAAGCGACGAACAACCAACATAATAGCCAAGCGATCAAGCAACCCAGCCGCCATCGGCGCCAACCGGCCCCCATCCTCCATGGCGAAGTGATAGTAGTCATGGATCGACTGAACCGGAGGCGTGCCAAGCAAAGCAGAAGTGCGGAGGTCTGCATCAAGTTTGCCATGCTGAGCTCCCAGTGCAACGCTGCCGGGGAGTAGGAGACGAGCACCTATACGAGGAACATTGGTGTTCGTGCGAGCACTTGTAACCGTCACATCAACAACAAGATGATGGTGCGGAGCCATGAAGTCTAACCAAACCACATCCCAAGGGCGATCTCGAGAAGCTCCCGACCGAATACGGCGGACCTCCAAACGCAAGTCCCGGGCCTTAGTAGCCCCCGCTTCAAGCATGAACTCTTCAAGTACGTGGACAATACAGTCGTGGAGTTGAATGATATACCAAGAGCATGGGCACCGGGGGATATGGTCCATGAGCATAGCGGCTGTTGAGCGCTCACCCGACATAAATATGCTCGATACCGTCGACGAAGATCCATACCCGCGAGATTCTGAAGGAGCCTAATTGCACCGAGGGCATTTTCGAACATGAGCGGCGCGCTCCGCAGTCAAGCCAAGCACCCGGTGGGCTGCCATCGTATAGCAATCGGATGGCACCTTGAAACTGGACTCGTGTGAAGCGAAAAAGAGAGCCACAGCCCCGCGACCCGTACCCGAAGTCACCCTCATATAGTCATGTGGGGAAGGTCTGCAAAACGCCAAGAGGTAAAGGTAGGCCCGGGCACGAAGAATGCGCGAAATGCCCCGTTGTATATGGCCCCCGGAAATTCCCAAGCGAGTGAGAGCATCGGGAGTCGGAAGTTGTAGGCTAGTCACTTGGGTAGCGGGTGACACCGCATTGTTGACCGGAGATACCACCAACTCGATATCGGGCCCGGCATAATCGGAAAGATTTTGGTTTAGTGTGTTAGTCAACACCACGAGATCCGATTCGGAAAACCCGCCCATGGTTGAGATCGAATCGTACGAATTGCGCAATTGCACCGCCCACGGTAAAGTAGAAGTAGCAACATTGAGTAGTTCATGTCGGATGAGACCGTACAAAGGACCCAACGACTCGGACTCGTAATCAGTAATCAGGTTGGCGAGGGTCGCAGTGAATGAAGCATAGTGAGCAGGTTCGGCGTCGAGCTCGAGGGACGGTACATTAAGCCCCCCAAACTCCGCATGGAGGGAAAGCCGTCGTTTAGCACAATTTAGTTTATCCAGTGTTTGCGCGTCCAAAGAAACGCCCAAGATTCAGTAAATTGCTGCACGAACGGCTATATCTGCATGAGCAAGGTACGGTCGGCAGATATCTAGGGGAAGGGTGCGGATCAAGAACCCATAGAGGCGTACCGCACACGTTATCATCAAGCGGAAAGCGGTGTCCCTCCGAAGTCCGACATAGCAAAGCATACGATTTTGTCCAAGAGGAGTTGATGAGCCTCAATGATGTCTTGTAGCCAAGAATGAACATAGTTCTCATTATGAGACGCTGGAGGGCCGTCTGCCATCGAGAAGTCCATCACCAAAGGGGCTCCAAGGTTACTAGTACCCGTAACAACGGGGACCATCGCCCGTATCACCTCGACATGTTCAGGGGCCGTATCCGGAGGTACCATGGACGAAGATTTGATTGCTTGAACATTCGCGCAGACTTTCCCTGTTCCTCCGTAGCCACCGCAATCACAGTCGGGACGAAAGGCGTTTTTTATCAAACACATTCCATCGTCAGAAAAGGTTTGGATCGCCGCTAAATCCTTGCACCGTTCTCCAATATTCCAGAGGGGGGTGCTGATCGCCAAGTTGAACAAAAGCGGGCCAAGAGGATCTCCTTGTCGGATACCCGTACGAGATTGAACCGTGCCGTGTAGGAACGAAGCATCGTTGGGGTCGAAATAATACACCGTGGAGTCCCGTGAATATATCATCTCAACCAACGGGATAATGGGATGCAAGTCATGGTTCTTGTACAGCTCCGCAAGGAAACTCCGGCGGGAAATGGTGTTGAAGGCGTTTTCCATGTCCAAGCTTAGAAGGTTGCAATCATGGATAACTTATAGGCCAATGCAAGTGGTATGAATGGCTCGCTCGATACCATCTTTGGTAAAAACCGATCTTTGTACATGGCCCACGTGGTCGGCCGCAATAGTCGCTATCCGCGCCATGGCGTGACAATGAGCTAACCGCGACAAAACGCTGCCAATAGCAAGCGGCCGAACTTTAGGAGCTTCACCTCGAAGGCGAGTGGCGTCGCGGTCAACCCCGGTTTGCTTGCGAAGAGCCCACCGGGTCGCACTCGCCAGAAAGTCCGCCGCAGCCTCGGGAGTGTTTCCCGTCGAGTAACGGTTAACCCACTTACGCCATGCCGGAACATTCAAGTCACGGACATGTTCCCATCGCCAGCCATCAACGTGGGGGGCTGACAAGCGAGGTGCTTTTCTCAAGACAAGGAGCATAGACTCCTCCCATATTTTGAGGCTGTCACTGTCATCGTGAGGGGTGGGCGCGCCGGGGGGGGGCAGGGGGTCAGGGAGATCACAGTCTGGATGGGGAGTACCGGGCGGAGGATGCAACCGTTGAAGAGCGGCCAAAGCCGCGTCCGCGTCCTCCACCATTCCGAAGTCGGCTCCGTCCAAGGCCATACGGGCCCGTCGGAACTGGCCAACCTCCACTAGCTCACGGGCCCGACGGAAGGCAGCACGGCGTCGGAGGTCATCTTAAGAGAGGTGAGTCGGTGGGTGATGCTGCTCCCGTTGAGTGTTCTGGGCCCGGCGACGACGAGAGCCCCCCCACCCCGGCCCCGACCGCCGGGGCGTCTAGGCACAAAAGCCCCCGGGCACGCACGTGCAAGCTCACCTCCATCTCGAATATAACGTAGAAGGGTGTCAATGCCCGTGAGTCCGCCCTCTCCGGACGTAGAGAACCAGAGACGGACTTGACGTTGGACAAGGGAGTGGTAAAATTGATATTTTCGGTACAGGGCTCGCAAGCCGTATACCGCATGTCTGATTATAAAATATCAGCCGGAATGATCAGCCGGAATGATCAGCCGGAAAAATCAGCCG
This sequence comes from Tetraselmis chui, assembly GCA_026401115.1. NCBI lineage: Eukaryota > Viridiplantae > Chlorophyta > Chlorodendrophyceae > Chlorodendrales > Chlorodendraceae > Tetraselmis > Tetraselmis chui. Next base: position 71,941 of record JAPMLY010001221.1, read on the forward strand.
GAATGATACCTCGACCAGCCGGAGCTGTGGACCTCGTCGGCGGAGGACCTCGTCGGCGCCCAGGCACGTCGCCCCCGCATGCTCCTTACCCTCCCTCCCTCCTCCCTGTTCGTAGCGGGGAGGCTGAGAAGGGGGTGGCTCTACGTGTTTTGTAGCGATCAACGCTGCTCCCGGGGCCTCGTTATGGCCGACGACCGGGCCATTGACCGGCCTTTGCGTCTTGCTCCCGGGCCGTCCCGACTAGCTTCCCCTTCTCCTCTTCCCCCTTTCGCCCGGTCCTCCGCGTATGGACCTCCCCGTCGCGATTCTGCTGCTCGTCGGGCCCGTGCTACGGTCCGTGCGTCGTATGCTGCCCCCCCCCCCCCCCGCATCCCTTGTCGGTACCTCCGCATCGGGGCGCCGCGCTACTCCTCGTCACAATGCGCGACGCCCTCTTCGCTATGCTTTGTCTCTAACCCCCCTCGGTGGCTCTTGGGCATCTGTCGTGCGCGCCACTTGCGCCGTCCGTCGCCCGCTTACGAGTCGGTCGGAAAAACCTGCTCCTCTGCAGCGGGCAGCTGGGGCTACCGCTGGTGGGCGGCGGGCTGCCCCTGCCGCCGGTGGTTCGAAGGAGGCTGCCGATGCCTTTCGGCGCAGAGCTGCAGCCGCCTGCCATAGAGACGCTGGTAGTGTTGGTGCCGCCGTTGCTGCTGCTGCTGGTGCTGCTGTTGGGGCTGGTCGGCGCACAGCTGCTGCTGTTGTTGCTGCAACAGCCGGCGGACGTAGAGACACTGGTAGTGTTGGTTCCGCCGTTGCTGCTACTGCTGCTCTTGCTGATGGTGGTGGTGCTGGTCAGCGCACGGCTGCTGCTGTTGTTGCTTCAGCAGCTGCCGGACATAGAGACACTTGTAGTACTGGTGCCGCCGCTGTTGCTGATGCTGCTGCTACTGAGGGTGGTGCTGGTCGGCGCACAGCTGCTGCTGCTATTGCTGATGCTGGTGGTGGTGCTAGTCGTTGCACGGCTGCTGCTATTGTTGCAGCAGCCGGCGGATGTAGAGACACTGGCAGTGTTGGTTCCGCCGTTGCTGCTGCTCATGCTGCTGCTGATGGTGGTGGTGCTGGTCGGCGCACGGCTGCTGCTGCTGTTGCTGCAGCAGCTGCCGGACATAGAGACACTTGTAGTGTTGGTGCCGCCGTTGCTGCTGCTGTTGCTGCTGCTGCTGCTGAGGGTGGTGCTGGTCGGCGCACGGCTGCTGTTGCTGTTGTTGCAGCAACCGGCGGATGTAGAGACACTGGTAGTGTTGGTTCCTCCGTTGCTGCTGCTGCTGCTGATGGAGGTGGTGCTGGTCGGCGCACGGCTGCTGCTATTGTTGCTTCAGCAGCTGCCGGACATAGAGACACTTGTAGTGCTGGTGCCGCCGTTGTTGTTGATGTTGTTGTTGTTGAGGGTGGTGCTGGTCGGCGCACGGCTGGTGCTGCTGTTGCTGCTGCTGGTGGTGGTGCTAGTCGGCGCACGGCTGCTGCTGCTGTTGTTGCAGCAGCCGGCGGATGTAGAGACACTGGTAGTGTTGGTTCCGCCGTTGCTGCTGCTGATGGTGGTGGTGCTGGTCGGCGCACGGCTGCTGCTGTTGTTGCTTCAGCAGCTGCCGGACATAGAGACACTTGTAGTGTTGGTGCCGCCGTTGCTGCTGCTGCTGATGCTGCTGAGGGTAGTGCTGGTCGGCGCACGGCTGCTGTTGTTGCAGCAGCCGGCGGACGTAGAGACATTGGTAGTGCTTGTGCCGCTATTGCTGCTGCTGCTCCTATTGCTGGTGGTGATGGTGGTGCTAGTCGGCGCACGGCTACTGCTGCTGTTGCTGCAACAGCCGGCGGACGTAGAGATACTGGTCGTGTTGGTGCTGTTGTTGCTGTTGCTGGTGCTGGTGCCGTTCGGCGCACAGATGTTGCTGTTGTTGCTGCAACAACCGGCGGACGTAGGAACATTGGTAATGCTGGTGCCGCCGTTGCTGGTGGTGGTGGTGCTGGTCGGCGCACGGCTGCTGCTGCTGTTGCTGCAGCAGCCGGCGGACGTCGAGATACTGGTCGTGTTGGTGCCGCCGTCGCTGCTGCTGCTGGTGGTGTTGCTGGTGCCGGTCGGCGCACGGCTGCTGCTGCTGTTGCTGCAGCAGCCGGCGGACGTCGAGATACTGGTCGTGCTGGTGCCGCCGTTGCTCCTAGTGCTTCTGCTGCGGATGTTGGTCGGCGGTCGGCTGTTGCTGGTGAGAATGGCGTGTGCAAAACCGCATCTGGGGGTGTTGGTGTTACTGGTGTTGCTACGGAGGGTGCAACTCCTCATGCTCCTACACGTGGTGGTGTTGGTTGGAGTGCGGAGATTGCCGTTCCTACTGGAGGACAGCGCGCTGCTGCTGATGTGCGAAGGGCTACAACTTGGGGTGTTGCTTCTGCTGCAACTTTTGCTGGTAGTGCCGCTGCTGCCGGTAGTGAAGGTGCTACATGTGGTGGTCCTAATGGGCAAAGAGCTGGCTATGTTGCTGCCGGATACCCCTTGGCACATGTTGGTGGTGGTTGGCGCTCGGCCGTAGCTACCAGCGTCCATGAGCAGAGGACTGCGGCGAGTGGTGCTGCATCTGCTGCTACTGCTACCGCTATGGGACTTGCGGCTGGCGGAGCTCGCTCGCGCCGGGCTGCTAGTGTTGGTGATGGTGCTTGTGGGCGCAGACATGTGGCTCGTGGCAGGGCCGCTGGTGGTGCTTATGCACTTGCCTGTGCTGGCCCGCGCCCGGTTGTTGCGGCATGGGCTGTTGGACAGAGAGATCCAGCAGGTGATGGCGTTGCTAGTGGTGCTCCCGTAAGTGCCGGTCAGCGACTCGCCGACGCTGCCACAGCCCGTGGGCAGAGGATTGACAGCGGTGCCGGTTCTGCAGCTAGTGGTGCCAATGGACAGAGTGCTTCTGCTGCCGGGCGGAGGGCTGGAGCTGGTTGGCGGCGAGATGATGCTGTTGGAAGCTGGCGAGTTGCGGTTGCTGCAGCTGGTGCCCATGATGGAGCTTCAGGGTCGGAGCCGGGCCTAAGTGCATCAGGTGTTCTATCCCCGTCGCGGGGGGAATGCTACACTTGCGCTCCGTGTGGCATACGGTTTGCTGGGCGTAAATAGCGCTCTAACTTCGCCAGACACACGAACATGTTCATAACTGGCAATGGCCCCTCTACTTCCGCACACCGTCACCAAGTTCGCCACCTTGCGACCTCCCCTCCGGCCTTGTTTTCCCTTTGTGCCTCGGGCGACCACCTTCTATCTGCCACCCAAGCTCGCCCTCTTACCCCTCCATGCCTACACTGTGTGGCTGCTCCCGTTTCTCCAATGTTGCCTCACGACTATGTTGGCAGCTCCCGGCCGCCGCTCATTGGACCACGCCCCCTCCGAATAGCTGTCACCCCTCCCCCCCCTGCTTGGGGTGGCCTCCCCCCCTTGACTCCACTCCCTTCCCCACCCCGGGCCGAACCGGAGCTTACCCCCCTCACTCCCCCCCCTACACATGATGGACCCCCGATACCTCATGGACAAGCTTTTATGCCCTCATCTGCCGCTGCACTCCGCCGAGAGGCTGCTCTCCGATCCCCCCCTCGGGCTGCTACTCCTGCCTCATGGTGCTCCGACAACGACCCGGTCGCTTGTCTACTTGAGTTCAGACATGTCACTGCGGCCCGAGGGGTTTGTGCGACAGCGAGAGACGACCTACGTTCTGCCCTACAAGACACCCTCGAATATGCGACCTCCCTTCCCTCAACGGACTCTCGGGCTGCTGGAGCTTTTTTGGCAATTCACCTCTTTGGCGGCCTCCTCCTCCGACCGTTCCCGGCGGCGGCCGGTGCTCGAATCCGCTCCCTGGTCCAACGTCGAGTCCGTCTCTGGTTCTCTACGTCCGGAGAGGGCGGACTCACGGGCATTGATACCCTTCTACGTGATATTCGATATGGGGGTGAGCTTGCACGTGCGTGCCCGGGAGTTTCTCTGCCTAGACGCCCCGGCGGTTGGGGCCGGGGTGGGGGGGGGCTCTCGCCGTCGCCGGGCCCAGAACACTCAACGGGAGCAGCACCACCCACCGACTCGCCTCTCTGAAAGTGACCTCCGACGCCGTGCTGCCTTCCGTCGGGCCCGTGAGCTAGTGGAAGTTGGCCAGTTCCGACGGGCCCGTATGGCCCTAGACGGAGCCGACTTCGGAATGGTGGAGGACGCGGACGCGGCTTTGGCCGCTCTTCATCAGCGGTTGCATCCTCCTCCCGGTACTCCCCATCCAGACTGTGATCTCCCCGACCCTCTGCCCCCCCCGGCGCGCCCACCCCTCACGTATTTAGATGACAGTGACAGCCTCAAAATATGGGAGGAGTCTATGCTCCTTGTCTTGAGAAAAGCACCTCGCTTGTCAGCCCCCCACGTTGATGGATGGCGATGGGAACATGTCCGTGACTTGAATGTTCCGGCATGGCGTAAGTGGGTTAACCGCTACTCGACGGGAAACACTCCCGAGGCTGCGGCGGACTTTCTGGCGAGTGCGACCCGGTGGGCTCTTCACAAGCAAACCGGGGTTGACCGCGACGCCACTCGCCTTCGAGGTGAGGCTCCTAAAGTCCGGCCGTTGGCTGCTGGCAGCGTTTTGTCGCGGTTAGCTCATTGTCACGCCATGGCGCGGATAGCGACTGTCGCGGCCGACCACCTAGGCCATGTACAACGATCGGTTTTTACCAAAGTTGGTATCGAGCGAGCCATTCATACCACTCGCATTGGCCTATAAGTTATCCATGATTGCAACCTTCTAAGCTTGGACATGGAAAACGCCTTCAACACCATTTCCCGCCGGAGTTTCCTTGCGGAGCTGTACAAGAACCATGACTTGCATCCCATTATCCCGTTGGTTGAGATGATATATTCACGGGACTCCACGGTGTATTACTTCGACCCCAACGATGCTTCGCTCCTACACGGCACGGTTCAATCTCGAACGGGTATCCGACAAGGAGATCCTCTTGGCCCGCTTTTGTTCAACTTGGCGATAAGCACCCCCCTCCGCAATATTGGAGAACGGTGCAAGGATTCAGCGGCGATCCAAACCTTTTCTGATGATGGCAAGTATTTGATCAAAACGCCTTTCGTCCCGACTGTGATTGCGGTGGCTACGGAGGAACTGGGGAAAGTCTGCTCGAATGTTCAACCAATCAAATCTTCGTGCATGGCACCTCCGGATACGGCCCCTGAACATGTCGAGGTGATACGGGCGATGGTCCCCGTTGTTACGGGTGCTAGTAACCTTTGAGACCCTTTGGCGATGGACTTCTCGATGGCAGACGGCCCTCCAGCGTCTCATAACGAGAACTATGTTCACTCTTGGCTGCAAGACACCGTTTAGGCTCATCAAGTCCTCTCGGACAAAATCGTATGCTTTGCTATGTCGGACTTCGGAGGGACACCGCTTTCCGCTTGATGATCACGTGTGCGGTACGCCGCTATGGGTTCTTGATCCGCACCCTTCCCCCAGATATCTGCCGACCGTACCTTGCTCATGCAGATAGGGCCGTTCGTGCAGCAGTTTATCGAATCTTGAGCGTTTATTTGGACGCACAAACACTCGATCAACTGAATTGTGCTAAACGACAGCTCTCCCTCCCTGCGGAGTTTGGGGGGCTTAATGTACCGTCCCTCGAGCTCGACGCCGAACCTGCTCACTATGCTTCATTCACTGCGACCCTCGCCAACCTGATAACTGATTACGAGTCCGAGTCGCTAGGTCCTTTGTACGGTCTCATCCGACATGAACTACTCAATGTTGCCACTTCTACTTTACCGTGGGCGGTCCAATTGCGCAATTCGTACGACTCTATCTCCACTATGGGCGGGTTTTCGGAATCGGAGCTTGTGGTGTTGACTAACACACTGAACCAAAACCTTTCTGATTATGCCGGGCCCGATGTCGAGTTGGTGGTATCTACGGTCAATAATGCGGTGGCACCCGCTACCCAAGTGACTAGCCTACAACTTCCGACTCCCGATGCTCTCACTCGCTTGGGAATTTCCGGGGGCCATATACAACGGGGCATTTCGCGCATTCTTCGTGCCCGGGCCTACCTTGACCTCTTGGCGTTCTGCAGACCTTCCCCACCGGACTATATGAGGGTGACTTCGGGTACGGGTCGCGGGGCTTTGGCTCTCTTTTTCGCTTCACATGAGTCCAGTTTCAAGGTGCCATCCGATTGCTATACGATGGCAGTCCACCGGGTGCTTGGCTTGACTGCGGAGCGCGCCGCTCATGTTCGAAAATGCCCTCGGTGGAATGAGGCCCCTTCAGAATCTCGCGGGTATGGATCTTCGTCGACGGTATCGAGCATCTTTATGTCGGGTGAGCGCTCAACAGCCGCTATGCTCATGGACCATATCCCCCGGTGCCCGTGCTCTTGGTATATCATTCAACTCCACGACCGTATTGTCCACGTACTTGAAGAGTTCATGCTTGAAGCGGGGGCTACTAAGGGCCGGGACTTGCGGTTGGAGGTCCGCCGTATTCGGTCGGGAGCTTCACGTGATCGTCCTGGGGATGTGGTTTGGTTGGACTTCATGGCTCCGCACCGTCATCTTGTTGTTGATGTGACAGTTACAAGTGCTCGCACGAACACCAACGTTCCTCGTATAGGTGCTCGCCTTCCTCTCCCTGGCAGCCTTGCATTGGGAGCTCAGCAAGGCAAACTTGATGCGGACCTCCGCACTTCCGCTTTGCTTGGCACGCCTTCGGTTCAGTCGGTCCATGACTACTATCACTTCGCCATGGAGGATGGGGGCCGGTTGGCGCCGATGGTGGCTGAGTTGGTCGATCGCTTGGTTATTTTGGTGGTTGTTCGTCGCTTCCCTGGCAAGGGGGCCGCTGACTCTCGTTCCTTGCGCTCTGACAGTTATGCCCGTATGCAACATTTTGTTCGTCGATCTACTTCTCTTCCGTTTCGGCGTTTTTGGGGGGATGTGCGACGAGAATTCATGCAACGTCTTTCTGCTGCTCTTCATGGCACTCTGGGTTCTTATCTCCGCGACGCTTTTCAGGAGGGCAGTGCTGGTGCTGTGGCATGCCTTCCTGTTCCTCGGGCTTATGTTTTTTCCTCCTTTCTTCTTTTCTTCTTTTTGCTTGGTGGCCTCCCCTGCTTTTTCTTGTAAGAAATTTTTAGTTATAAAATATAATCAATGACTTACAATTTCTTATATACCGCATGTCTGATTGGAATACAGGTTGTACCGGTACCTGTACTTGCCCAGATGAGTTTTCGGGGAATGCCATGCCATGCCATGCCATGCCATGCCGTGCTCATCCGTGCTGCTGCTACCTTACTTTCGTTCATGTGTCGTGCCCAGCACCTTATCGTGCTGGTATGGGTTAGTACATCAATAGCATTATCAAAAACTACGGGTACGGGTGCCCGTACCGAGAACGACCTCGTGCGCGCTGCTCCCACTCCTCCTCGCGCACCCACCCACCCACTTCACGCCGCCCTCTTACTGTGCTCAGCTCCCAGTCCGAGCTGGCGACACATTTTCCCTCTTCTCTTCTTTTTGCTCGGTGGCCTCCGCTGCTTTTTCTTGTAAGAAATTCCATTATCATCTATGCTCATCTCTAGTCCTTGTGTGCCGAGCTGTTCCTGCTCCATCATCTTTATTGTGCTCAGCTTTCATTCCGCGCTGGCGCAGACCGAAACGGACCTTCGCAGACTCGGCTTGTCGACTGCCTTCACCTTTTGTTGTATATACAGTCTTAAGGCTATCTAATCATACCGCTGACTCCGTTGCAAATTCTCCCCTCTTTCAGTCCTTCTCGTGCAGTGCGCTGCCTGAAGAACAGACGACTACCAATAAGGCAAGGCAAGCGCCTCCCGCCCTGATCCCCTCCCCGCGCCCCATCAGTAGCGTACCACCATCCATCCGCACCTGCCCTTTTGGCCTTTTCACTATGTTCAGCGATCCGCCTGCGAGTTCTACGCCTTTTTTAGCCTAGCGTTTATTTTTACGACTTCCTACAACCTGTACGTGACTTGTCTTCATTATTCGGCAGTGTAGCCCAGTACGCCCCAGCCCACCGCCCAGCCCTCCGTGTTTCGCGTCGCGAGGAAAAAAATGCGAGTATGTATACATACCTTTCGCGGTGTATTAGTGAGTAGCAAAGTAAAGCGAAGCTCTCCAGCAATTCCGAAACACTACAAACTGAGGCGAAAACGATTACGTAGTTCACACTGCGCTGTTACTTTATGTCTTTATAATATACCAACTTCCCCCACATATATATATATATATATATATATATATATATATATATATATATATATATTTAAATATTTATATCCTGCTGGCCTCCCCCATCTGTTCAATACCCCAGCATCGATATTGATTCGACGGCACTTCGTTGTTCAGGCACTTTGCTGTGGAGCCGCGCTGCGTCGGACGTTGCTCGCCTGAGTACTCGGGTACACGTGTACTGCTATTGTTTATAGACTATAGGACAATACATTTGTAAAGTTTGTGTCGAGACGAGACTACTGCACGTTGGGGTTGGGACTCGTGAGAGGTCCGTAAAGGAGGACGAGACGGAGGGTAATATGCAGCAGGGAGAGATCGGGGAAGAGGTTGTGATGGATGGTGCCGGGGGAGCCTCTGTTTCTGAGCAGGCGGAGACACTCATGGATGACGGGAGTGCCGAGCCGCGTCCCGACCATCTGCCTGCTGCCGAGTTGCCGACGGAGGTTTTGGAGGTAATTGTGGGAGTGCTGGAGCCCACCTGGCGCGGCGTCGTGCGTCACCTCAGCCGCGACTTTTGTGAGGTACGTCACGCTGCTACAAATAGTGGGAACAATAATCGATCCCACGACCCCGCCGCAGATTATCAAACGATATAGATTATAGAACGGTTTCACAAAAAGTGTTTTGAGTACCGTTGTTATCCATCATCAAGGTTGCTCTCCCGGGGTGCCGGTGGATTCCGCTGCTTTCTTTACAACATATAATATCATTGTTACCCACGGGAATACGAATGATCGATACGGAGAAAACGTGACAAGTGAAACCGTTATCATTTGATATTAGTGATTAGATCGTCTGACGAGTCAGCCTTCCGCGACGCATCAGTGCATGGTGTCCATCGTTGGGACGGGATTGTTCGTAGTTGGGCGTTGGTGCTACATGCGCTCTCGGTGTCCAGCAGTAGTGGTGGCCCGCCGCCCCTCCATATGTTGAAATGGAAGGAGAGTGGAAAGCACACTTCACATCGAAGTTGTGAAACGAGGTTATTCTCTTTTTATGTGAAATGAAAATGGAGGCAGCGCAATGAACATGGAGGGTGTATGTGTGTGGAGAGTAAGTCATTTTGGGGTTATCTATCATTTGTCGATTGCCGTGATTAACACGTGTTTTCTCTCTGATGGGTTAACCTAAAAGAAAGGAACGAAACAAGTGCTGAGTGACACGGCTGAATGGATGGATGAATGGATGATGATAATGAGTGACAATTGTTTTCCTTCGTTAGCTCTGTCCTTGTTTTCAATGGTCGCTGTCGATGTATGTTGACGTACTCTGCTCTACGAATCGTGTTTGCGCATTTGGTCCGCAGTTGACAGGCGGTGTTGTCGTGCCGCGAAACATGTCTCATCCACTCTTCCTCACACACAAACACACACACACAAACACACACACACACACACACAAACACACACACACACACAAACACACGCACACACACGCACGCTCACACTCACTCACACACACACACACACGCACACGCGCGCGCAGAGAGAGAGAGAGAGAGAGAGAGAGAGAGAGAGAGAGAGAGAGAAACGCACAAGCAGACACCAATACACACACGCACACACACACACACACACACACACACACACACACACACACACACACACACACACACACACACCCCACACACACACACGCACACACGCATGCTTGTGGTGGGCTCACCTCCCGAATTTATCCCTCTGTCCTTGCAGGTGGTGCGTCGCTACGAACGCGCGGCCGATGCGGCGCCGGCCACCTCCTGCCCGGTCGGGCGAGGAGCCCAACAACTAAAAAAGCCGCCGGGGCGCGACATTCTTCGTAGCGGTAGCGACGCGGGCTGGGTGCGTATGCACGGGACTGCGAGCTGCGCGATGGAGTTGTCGGTGCTGTGCCAGAGGAGGGAGACGCTGGAGTGGGCGCGGGGGCAGGGGCTGCCGTGGGACTGGCGTGTGACGGCGACGATCGCGGGGGAGGGGCGGCTGGCTGATCTGCAGTGGGCGCGGGCGATAAGGTGTCCATGGAACGAGGAAGTATGCGCACGCGCGGCCGCCGGCCACCACCTCCATATCCTGCAGTGGGCCCGCCGGCACAGCTGTGCGTTGAGTGAGAAGCCAGATCCGGAGTGTCACTCCACCGAGGCAGATGAGTGGGATGATGAGAGGCGTCAGATAAGAGCAATTTGGGGCGATGAGGAGGGTGTGGGGAGTGGCAGCAACAGTGGGGGCGACGAGGAGTGCTCCGACTCCGCACGCCTTCGTCGCCGTATCGTCGAGCTACACTTGCGCCACGCGCGGATAATGTCGCGCGGTCCGTCCACCGGGAGCAGTAGCAACGGTAGTCTGGGCGGGCTGCAGAGTGGTGCGGGGCGCGGAGGGTCGAGCAGCCAGGCGAACCACCACTCCTCACCGCCTCCCCCTCCTCCCCACCGCGCGCACCCCGTTACACCCCCGTCACCCAACAGACGCACTGAACGACCGCAGCATTACGCTCGCGCCCAGCGCACTGGGCTGTCGCTCGCGCATCCCGGGGGCTCGGGGGTTGTGGCTTCCGGCAACGCCCCATCACTCTGGCCAGCTGCTGCTCTGGGGGCAGCAGTGGGTGGCAGTGGAGCTCTGGGTGATGGATATGGTGTCGGGAGAGTCCGGCTCCGGCCACCCGGCACGCCCGATAGTTTTGACGGCGGTGACCGTTTCCAGAGCCCGACGTGGAATTCAACGGCTTTGGGCGCGCGGCAGGCATGGCAGGCGGGGGGTGGGAGTGGGGGAGGTGGTGGGCATGATGGGTATGGTGGAATTGGTTTCTCGCACCCGTCTCTGCGTTATCAGAGCAAACCAGCGCGGACGGCTCGGGATGAGGATTGGGGCACGGCGATGACTGAGCAAGCGGCGGAGCAGGACTGTCCGTGGAACGAGGAAACCTGCGCCGCGGCCGCGGAGCATGGCCACCTGGACGTGCTGCAGTGGGCGCGCGAGCGGGGGTGCCCATGGGACAAGGAAACCTGCGTCCGCGCGGCACGCAACGGTCACGTCCATGTGCTCCAGTGGGCGTGTGAAAATGACTGCAAGTGGAACAGGGGGTGAACTTCCTCCCACCGTCTCTGTCCTTAAGTGATTCAGAACGCATTTTGAGGTTTTCAGTAAGTGTTGTCCTCATACGGGCCCCTATTTTTCTTTGATTCCTTTCCTTTGTGGCGTCTATTGGTGGTCGCCCTTTCAAATGGTGTCCATTGGTTACGCAATACATCAAAATATCTAGAAACAATCGAGCCGGACGATCTTCTTGGTACTGTGCTCCACATTTTTCACACAATAAACGCACAAACGCGCGCGAGCAACCGCTGACAACGAGATATGTGATCAATTTCGGCACCATGACTCTCCGTCACACACGTAGTGACATGCACTCCCTCCTCTCGCTAGCCACCCAGCCCTGCCCTTTCCCGCTCTGCTCCTGGGTCAGTGTTCGGTCAGGCTGGTGTGAGACTGATGGGATTGCCCTTCGGTTGCGTATGTATATTTGTGTGTGTGTGTGTGTGTGTGTGTGTGTGTGTGTGTGTGTGTGTGTGTGTGTGTGTGTGTGTGTGTGTGTGCGTGTGTGCATCTTAGTGTGTTTGTGTGGCTGTGGCTGTGTGTGTATGTGTGCACGGGAAGGGAGAGCTTTATCATCGCGGCGGAGAGTGGCCATTTGGAGGTGCTCGAGTGGGCGTGGCAGAAGGGTTTCCGCTGGGACGAACGAACCTGCGTCAGCGCGGCTCGTTGCGGCCACCTGACGGTGCTGCAGTGGGCACGGTCGAAAGGGTGCCCCTGGGACTCGGGGACCTGCGCGGCGGCCGCGGCACGGGGCCACCTGTCGGTGCTGCAATGGGCGCGGGAGAAGGAGTGCCCATGGGACGAGCGCACCGGTTGTGGGGCCGCGTGGGGCGGTCACATGGAGACGCTGCGTTGGGCGGTGGAGCAGGGCTGCCCGTTGAGCGTGTACACGTGCGCGACCGCAGCTAGCGCGGGGCACCTGGAGGTGCTGCAGTACCTCAGGCTCGCGGGGTGCCCGTGGAACGAGGAGACGGTGATGAGCGCCGCGAGGCGCGGCCACCTGGATGTGCTGTCGTGGGCGGTCGACAACGGCTGCCCGTTCGATGCGCGCGCGCTCATGGTGGCGCAGGAGCGAGGCTTCAACGACGTCGTGGAGTGGATCCAAACCCACAGCCCCCCCAATCCCCGTCCTACTTGATTCCCCCGTCTCCTCTCCTCTCCTCTCCTCTCCATGGGGGCAACCCTCACCCTCACAAAGGTGACACTCTCCACAATCGCGTCGTGTGATAGGAGGAGGGAGCTGCAAGGCCAACTGTTTATTGCGCCTTTATTTCAAGGGCAGGGTGTTTTGTATAGCGGTTTGTCATATGCATTTGGGAGTGGAAGGTGCGGAGGGTTTATGTTGCGTTGTGTTTTGCTGCTATTGGGTTTGTATTGCGCTTTGGTGGGGAGCGAGGTCAGCTCTTTTCTGTCTACGTTTTGAATTTAAGTTATATTTACTGCCAACACGAGGGAATGCATGTCGCCTGTCGTGCATGCATGTTTAGGTGGAAGGCGCATAGGGTTTGTGTGGCATGTGTTTGGGGGGGTTTGTGCCCTGAAAGAGAGGAAGGAGGTATTGTTTGCCTTGGACAGACTGGGTGGGTCATGGATTTGTTACCTTCGCTGGCGTAGTAAGCTTAAACACAGTCTTCATTGTAGTGGTGCAATTCGAGATGGGAAAAATTATGGGTCGGGTTAAGGGGAATGATGATGCTGAGTGAAGTTTCAGGGGCTGTTGAGCTGGGTGTGCTTCATGTTGTTTGGATGGAAAAATGGATGTCCTTTCAAGACGCCCTCTGATAATACCGAAAGGAATGTTTCGTATAAAAAGGAATTCGAGGGTATTAAACGTCGTAATAGATAATTGGGGCACTGAACCCTAATTCCGCTATATACCCTAAATTGTATTACGGCGTAATTGTTGGGAGGTCGAAGAGAGGAAGAGGTATAGTAAGGACTGCCACGGAACCATATCATGGGATGAGGCTCCGAGGGAAGTATGAGGTTATCTCAACATTAATCCAACACTCCTAAATAAGGAGGGAAAGCACTTTGTAGCCAAATTTTATGTGAGGCAGGGCGCGGCCGCAACTTGCCAACATTCACTACCACGGTCACTGATGCTACATTACGTCTACATCGATGAATGCATATGTTTTTGATAGGAAACATGTATGTGATTTGCTCCCCTCCTCTTTGCTGTCATGGCCCTTAATATACAAGTACACGGGCATTCTTCTCAGTATTATGTAGAGATCATGAGATCATGGGCAATACTCTCTCGCGGCTTCGCTTCATGATATTAGAAGCACGGCAATCACGGCAGCCCCTAACAGTGACACGCGCACATGATATGAATGCTATGAATTGTTGTACTGCTACACCACCCGCCATGCGTCTTGCTATCGTTGGCTGCAGCCATCCGTTCTTGCGGGTCGTATTAGGGACAAAATTGGTTGTGTTCCTGCCACCAGCTAATCTTATTTTGAGTCCGGTGTTGTGGCTACTTGCCGATTGACTTGTCTGATTTCGAGAAATGAGAAATGATTTACAACAATACCATCAAATTGGGCCGGATATTGTCAAACTGAAATCAATTGCTTTGCCATATAGGACACTTAAGAGCAATGGTTGGGCCGGGTACTCTCCGACAAGGTACACCTACCGACACACCTATCTGCAACGTGTGCCGACGTTCCTCGGAGGTCAAGAGCTGTAAGCAACTGCATTAATTGCCACATCCGCCGCCTAAGCATTCACATCAGAAATGATTTTGTAATCAAGAAAATACAGATTAAAAAAAAAATCCTCTTGTCAAGAAGTGCTAATAAATGAAACTGCTGCTCGACCTTCTCGATGCACGGTATGCACCCACTGAACCGGGGTGCCGATCGACCTAAGCCGATCGGCGTTTGGGGGGACTACGGGCCAGCCTAATCCAGCCCCCGCGTGACTTCGGTGCTGGGGCCGAGCACCATGTCCATATCATGCAATTGGCCCGTCGTCACAGTTGTGCGTTGATTGAGAAGCTAGATACAAAGTATGGGTGTGGTAGGGATGTTTCCTCGCACTCGTCGCTACGTTATCAGAGCAAACGAGCGCGGACGGCTCGGGATGAGGCTTGGCGTCCGGCGATGCTCGAGCAACCGATGGATCGTGACTGTCAGTGGAACGAGGAAAATGGCGCCGCGGCCACGGAGCAAGGCTGCATGTACGTGCTATAGTGGGCGCGCGAGCGGGGGTGCCCATAGACTGAGGAAACCTACGCCCGCGGGGCATGCAGCGGTCACGCCAAAGTGCTCTAGTGGGCATGTGAAAATGGTTGCCACTTGAGCATGGGGTGAAGCCCTTCCTTCATCCCTCCCCACTCTCTGTCATATCCTAGCCTATTTATGTAAGTAGATGCTAGCATCTGACATTATTTATTTCCACTAAATGATACCTGTGTCTTAGTGAGATTCAGCGTGACTCTTTTATTGTCATCACGGCAGTACCATTGTATCGCCTTATTTTCCCAGACAATACAAAATTAGTAGCAATATATCTTTTTGGTATTTTTTCCTCATGTGATAAGATGGCTCCATGAGCTTGTGTGATAAGATCACATCCGTTTCATTCACTTTGCAATCACGGAATTTGGTACTCTCGGCGGCCACGCCACGGCTTTCTTGACGGAGCTAGCCAAGCAGGGAGCAGCATTTGAAGGGATGCATGTGGGCAAGTTGTTGGCCTCATGGCGTCGAAAGGTCTCTCTCGCGGTCCATGTTGCTCACGCGGACAACGTCTTGCGCGGTTTGTTCGCCGCTGCAGACGGCGTGGAAGCCGCTTCTTCCTCGGCTGGAATGCCTTCTCCTGCAACGGCGCTCTTCACCCGCGCCATGGGCCGCAAGCTTCCCCGTGCTTCCTCGAGCGGCGCGTGAGGCGCCGCTTGTCGCCTCCACGTGTTGCATTCTCGGCGTGGCCTAGGAGTTTCCTTTAAATATGCTAGATTTGTGCACAATGTAGTGCTTTCCTTTTGCCGTGCTTTGGATTCCGTGATCCTCTTGTCACTCTTGCCCTTTTGTTTCCCCTCCCACTTTCCATGTCCTTGCTCATCTTGTTCTTCTTGTAACCAATCTCTTGTGTGATAAGACTCGATAAGACGGTACATATAATCTAAGACAATATGTATCGCTAGTAATAGTTTGGTTTAGTTAGTTGACAACACAAGATGCATGTTCTAAGGCTGTGTCTAGAACACCTGAGGCGTGGATATTAAAAGACGGGGACTTACATGCCATGGGAGAGAGCCAGACCGGTACTGACCAAAATTACACCACACCAAGACTGTAAGAAACCATGTTCCTAAGACAATCTTATCAATTCTCTCTACGCAGTATAATTAGATCCGGGGATTAGGTTCTACTATTAGTATAAGGATGCCAACTCAGCCTAACCAAATTAGCTCCTGACAAGCGGTTTCGAAGGCCTAAAACAACTAGACGAGACGAAGATGTCCAACCGAGAAGGTGAGAGACTACCAGAGGAAGTCGATGGTCGACTAGAGGGGGCGCCTTATGGGCCGACACAACCGATGTCGACAGATGGTGGAAGACAAGGAGTGCGAGAAGGATCGAGTCCCGCGATGGAGCCCATGTCGGTACACGTCACCGAGATGCTACAACGTTCAAGTAAACGAGTTGACACTTTTTCGATTGAGTTATCTCAACTGCGTGACCACGTCGACAAGGGTTTCATACATTTTGAAGGTCGAGTGAATAGAAGCCAAGATCAAGAGCATCGCTACGACTAATATCGACGGGTTGAGAAACTGGTTTCGACTCGCACGAGGGTATCTACGGTATCACAACGTCAATCATGAAGAACATAGAGGGGTGTACCTGGTATTTGGCTTTTTGGAAGGCCCACTATCGAAGTGGTGGTATTCCAAGGCTTTTCGGAAGTGCCCTCGGTGCAACGAGGCTCCCGAGTCTGAATTATCGTCGACGGTATCGGGTACCTCTATGTCGAGTGAGCGCTCCACAACTGCTATGTTTATGGACCACATCCCCCGGTGCCCGTGCTCTTGGTACGCCATCCAACTCCACAATCAGATTGCCCACGTGCTTGAAGAGTTCATGCTTGAAGCGGGGGCTACAAGGGCCGGGACTTGCGGTTTAATGTCCGCCGTATTCGGTCTTGAGCTTCTCGAGATCATCATGGGGATGGGGTTTGGTTAGACTTCATGGCTCCGCACCGTCATCTTGTTGTTTATGTGACGTTTACAAGTGCTCGCACGAACAGCAATGTTCCTCGAATATGTGCTCGTCTCCCACTCCCGGGCAGCCTTGCATTGGGAGCTCAGCATGGCAAACTTGATGCGGACCTCCGCACTTTTGTTTTGCTTGGCACGCCTTCGGTTCAGTCGGCCCGTAACTACTATCCCTTCGCTCTAGAGGATAGGGGCCGGTTGGCGCCTACGGCGGCTGAGATGTTGATCACCTAGCTATTTTGGTGGCAGTTCGTCGCTTTCATGGCATGGGTGATGCCGACTCTCGTTCTTTGCGCTCTGACAACTACGTCCGTATGCAACGTTTCGTTCGTCGATCTACTTTTGTTCCTTTTCGGCGTTTTTCGGGGGATGTGCGGCGAAAGTTCATGCAATGTATTTTGGCCGCTCTTCATGGTACTTTGGGTTCCTATCTCCGTGACGCTTCACATAAGGGCAGTGCCGATGTTGTGGCATGCCTTCATGTTCTTCGGGCTTAGGTTTTACTCCCTCTTTTCTTCCTTTTACTTGGTGGCTTATGCTCCTGTTTCTTGTAAGAAAATATATGTTTAGACCCAACTCCTACAGGGCGAGTCATTCGCCTACGCACATCGTGTGCTCAGAAAATGCTCACGAAATACAGCTGCATTAAATTCTTTACTATTTGACAAGAAGTACTACAAACTCCTAAGTCTTCAACATGACTATGAATATCCTAAGTACCGGTACTAAACGTATTACTTGCTTTCATTTCTATGTGTGCTAAGGATTATGTGGCATACCTTAATGTTCCCCGGGCTTAAGCATGTATTCCAATTGGACATGCGGCACACGGCTCGGGAGCCATGTACCGAAAGTATCACTTTTACATGTATTCCAATTACGGTACACGTCTCCCACTCCCTAGCAGCCTTGCATTGGGAGCTCAGCATGGCAAACTTGATGCGGACCTCCGCACTTTTGCTTTGCTTGGCACGCCTTCGGTTCAGTTGATCCATAACTACTATCCCTTCGCCATGGAGGATGGGGGCTAGTTGGCGCCGATGGCGGCGGAGTTGGTTGATCGCTTGGCTATTTTGGTGGCTATTTGTCGCTTCCTTGGCATGGGTGATGATGACTCTCGCTCCTTGCGCTTTGACATTTATGTCCGTATGCAACATTTCGTTCGTCGAGCTACTTATGTTCCTTTCCGGCGTTTTTGGGGGGATGTGCGACGTGAATTCATGCAACGTCTTTCTGCTGCTCTTCATGGCACTCTGGGTTCCCATCTCCGCGACGCATACAGGAGGGCAGTGCTGACGCTGTGGCATGCCTTCCTGTTCCTCGGGCTTAGGTTTTTTCCTCTTTTCTTATTTTTGCTCGGTGGCCTCCACTGCTTTTTCTTGTAAGAAATGGTCATATAATTACGGTACACGGCTTTATTGTAGGATTTTCCCTCTTCTCTTCTTTTTGCTTGCTGGCTACCGCTGCTTTTTCTTGTAAGCAATTCCTTTCTCATCTCTATTCCTTGTGTGCCGAGCTGTTCCTGCTCATCTTTATTATTGTGCCCAGCTTTCACTCCGCGCGGGCGCAGACCGAAAATGGACCTTCGCAGACTCGGCATGCTTGTCGACTGCCCTCGCCTTTTGTTGTATATACAGTCTTAAGGCCATCTGATCATACCGCTGACTCCGTTGCAAGTTCTCCCCTCGTACAGTCCTTCTCGTGCAGTAGTGCGCTGCCTGACGGAGAACCGACGACTACCCAGGCAGGCAAGGCAAGGCAAGCGCCTCTCGCCCTGATCCCCTCCCCGCGCTCCAGAAGCGTGCCACCTTCCCTCCACACTTGCCCTTCTCACTATGTTCAGCGATCCTCCCGCGAGCTCTACGCCTTTTTAAGCCTAACGTTTCCGACTTCCTACTACGTGACTTGTCTTCGGCCTTGTAGCCAGCCCACTACGCCTCATCCCACCGCCCAGCCCTCCGTGTTTCGCGTTGTGAGGAATTTCTTGTTAAAGCCTGACGTTTTTTATTTCGCCTTCCTACGTGACTAGTCTTCGGCCCTGTATTAGCCCAGTACGCCCCATCCCATGACCCTGCCCTCCGTTTAGTTTCGCGTTGTGGGGAAAGAAAGTTAAGTGTATGTATACACGCCTTGCGCGGTGAAATAGTATAAATAAGTAGATGGCAAAGTAAAGCTCTGCAGCAATTCCGAACATTCTATACAAACAGAAGCGAAAACGATTACGTAGTTCACGCTGTTGTCTTCACACTATCAACACCCCCCCCCCCCCCCCCTCCCCCAAATATATATCCTGCTGGCCTCCCCTATCTGCTCATTACCCAAGCGTCGATCTTGATTCGACGGTACTTCGCTGTTTAGGCACTGTGGAGCCGCGCTGCGTCGGACGTTATTGCTCGCCTGAGTACTCGGATCGGGTACACGTGTACAAGCACTGTTAAGAAAAGGACAATATATAAAGTTTGTGTCGAGAGACTGCACGTTGGGGTTGGGACTCTTGGAAAGTCCGTTAAGGAGGACGAGGCGGCGGGGAATATGCAGCAGGGAGAGATAGGGGAAGAGGTTGTGATGGACGGTGCCGGGGGAGCCTCTGTTTCTGAGGCGGAGACACTCATCGGTGACGGGAGTGCCGAGCCGCGTCCCGACCACCTGCCTGCTGCCGAGTTGCCGACGTTGGTTTTGGAGGTACTTGTGGGAGTGCTGGAGCCCACCTGGCGCGGCGTCGTGCGTCACCTCAGCCGCGACTTTTGTGAGGTACGTCACGCCGCTACTGCTAGTGGGAACAATAATCGACCCCACGAACCCGCAGATTATCAAACGCAGTGGATTATAGAACGGTTACACGAGTGTTTTGAATACCATTGTTAGCCAAGGTTATTCTCCCGGGGTGCCGGTGGATTCCGCTGCTTTCTTTACAACATATATTATCATTGTTACCCAGTAGCAAGGGAATACGAATGATCGATACGGAGAAAACGTGAGAGAAACCGTTTTCATTTGATATTAGCGATTAGATCGTCGGGTGAGGCAGCCTTTCGCGACGCACTGCATGGTGTTGTCGTTGGGACGGAATAGTTCGCAGTTGGGTGTTGGTGCTACTTGCGCTCCCCGTGTCCAGCAGCAGCAGTGGTCCGCCGCCCCTCCATATGTTCCCCAAATAAATGAAAGAGAAAGGTGCAGTTTAGTTATCTTACGAGCGATGGCAGCCGTTACATTACATAGGCAGTGAAAGGAATCAGGACAGTTTGAAATGGAAGGAGAGTGGAAAGAACACTGCACATCGAAGTTGTGGAACGAGGTTATTTTTTGATTTTATGTGAAATGAGCATGGAGGGTATATGTGTGAGGAGAGTAAGTCATTTTGGGGTCGTCATTTCTTGATTGCCGTGATGAATGTATTCTCTGTGCTGAGTCAACCCAAAAGAAAGGGACGAAACAAGGGCTGAGTGACACGGCTGTGGAAACGAATGAATGGATGGATGAGTGGATGATGATGATGTGTGACAATTGTGTTCCTTCGTTTGCTCTTTCCTTGTTTTCAATGGTCGCTGTCGATGTCTGTTGACGTGCTCTGCTCGACGAATCGTGTTTGTGCATTTGGTCCGCAGTTAACAGTCGGTGTTGTCGTGCCGCGAAACATGTCTCATCCACTCTTCCCCCCCCCCCCCCCCACACACACTCCCACACTCACACTCACACGCGCGCGCAGTGAGAGAGAGAGAGAGAGAGAGAGAGAGAGAGAGAGAGAGAGGGAGAAGCGCACAAGCAGACACCAACACACACACACACATACACACACACACAAACGCGGGTACAACCACACACGCACACACACAGACGCACACACACACACATACACCCCCCCCCACACACACACACACAAACGTGGGTACACACACACACACACACACACACACACACACACACATAAACGCGGGTACACACACACACACACACACACACACACACACACACACACACACACACACGCATGCTTGTGGTCGGCTCACCTCCCTGATTTATCCCTCTGTCCTTGCAGGTGGTGCGACGCTACGAGCGCGATGCCGACGCGGCGCCGGCCACCTCCACCCCACCCCGGCGAGGAGCCCAACAACTTAAAAAGCCGCCGGGGCGCGTGATTCTTCGTAGCGGTAGCGACGCGGGCTGGGCTCGTGTGGAGGGCGCCGCGAGCTGCGCGATGGAGTTGTCGGTGCTGTGCCGGAGGAGGGAGACGTTGGAGTGGGCGCGGGGGCAGGGGCTGCCGTGGGACTGGCGTGTTACGGCGGCGATCGCGGGGGAGGGTCGGCTGGAGGATCTGCAGTGGGCGCGAGCGATGGGGTGTCCATGGAACGAGGAAGTATGCGCGCGCGCGGCCGCTGGCCACCACCTCCACATCCTGCGGTGGGCCCGCCGTCACAGCTGTGCGTTGATTGAGAAGCTAGATACGAAGTATGGGGATGGTAGGAATGCTTCCTCGCACTCGTCGCTGCGTTATCAGAGCAAACGAGCGCGGACGGCTCGGGATGAGGCTTGGCGCACGGCGATGATTGAGCAAGCGGCGGAGCAGGACTGTCCGTGGAACGAGGAAACCTGCGCCGCGGCCGCGGAGCATGGCCACCTGGACGTGCTGCAGTGGACGCGCGAGCGGGGGTGCCCATGGGACAAGGAAACCTGCGTCCGCGCGGCACGCAACGGTCACGTCAAAGTGCTCCAGTGGGCGAGTGAAACTGGCTGCCCCTTGAACATATGGTGAACTCCCAGCCTCCCCACTCTCTCTGTCCTTAAATGGTTCTGAACGCATTTTTCGATTTTTGGGTAAGTGCTGTCCTCATAATATGCTGTCCTATTGCTCTTTAATTCCTTCCCTTTGTGGTGTCTATTGGTGGTCGCCCTTTCAAATCGTGTTTCTTGGTTGCGCAATACATCGGAATATCTAGAAACATTCGAGCTAGTTTATCTTCTTAGTACTGTGCTCCACATTTTTCACACGATAAACGCACAAACGCGCGCGTGCGACCGCTGACAAAGAAATATGTTATCAATTTGGGCACCCGGCGGGATTTGAATTCCTATCATGATTCCCCGTCACACAGGCAGGGACATATACTCCCTCCTCTAGCCAGCCACCCAGCCTTGCCCGCCCTCTCTCTGCTCCTGCGTCAGCGTTTGGTCAGGATGGTGTGAGACTGATGGGATTGCCCTTCGGTTGCGTATCTATGTTTATGTGTGTGTGTGTGTGTGCGCGCGCGCGCGTTTGTGTGTGTGTGTGTGTGTGTGTGTGTGACTGTGGCTGTGTGTATGTGTGTACGGGAAGGGAGAGCTTTATCGCCGCGGCGGAGGGCGGCCATTTGGAGGTGCTCAAGTGGGGGCTGCTGCAGAAGGGGCGCCCCTGGAACGAACTCACCTGCGCGAGCGCGGCTCGCGGCGGCCAGCTGACAGCGCTGCAGTGGGCGCTGTCGAACGGGTGCCCCTGGGACGCGGGGACCTGTGCGGCGGCCGCGGCACGGGGCCACCTGTCGGTGCTGCAGTGGGCGCGGCATGCGGGGTGCCCCTGGGACGAACGCACCGGCTTTGGCGCCGCGTGGGGCGGTCACATGGAGACGCTGCGCTGGGCGGTGGAGCAGGGCTGCCCGTTGAGCGAGTACACGTGCGCGACCGCAGCTAGCGCGGGGCACCTGGAGGTGCTGCAGTACCTCAGGCTCATGTGGTGCCCGTGGAACGAGGAGACGGTGATGAGCGCCGCGAGGCGCGGCCACCTGAAGGTGCTGTCGTGGGCGGTCGACAACGGCTGCCCCTTCGATGCGCGTGCGCTCATGGTGGCGCAGGAGCGAGGCTTCAACGAGGTCGTGGAGTGGATCCAGACCCACTGCCCCCCCAATCCCCGTCCTACTTGATTCCCCCGTCTCCTCTCCTCTCCTCTCCTCTCCTCTCCTCTCCTCTCCTCTCCTCTCTTCTCCTCTCCTCTCCTCTCCTCTCCTCTCCTCTCCTCTCCTCTCCTCTCCTCTCCTCTCCTCTCCTCTCCTCTCCTCTCCTCTCCTCTCCTCTCCTCTCCTCTCCTCTCCTCTCCTCTCCTCTCCTCTCCTCTCCTCTCCTCTCCTCTCCTCTCCTCTCCTCTCCTCTCCTCTCCTCTCCTCTCCTCTCCATGGGGGCAACCCTTACCCTCACACAGGTGACACTCTCCATAATCGCGCCGTGTCATGACAGGTTGAGGGAGCTGCAAGGCCAACTGTCTGCGGCTTTATTTCGAGGGCAGCAGAATGGGGTGTTTCGTATAGCGGTTTGTCATATGCATTGGGGAGTGGAGGGTGCGGAGGGTTTATATTGCGTTGTGTTTTGCTGCTAGTGGGCTTGTATTGCGCTTTGGTGGGGAGCGAGGTCAGCTCTTATCTGTCTGCGTTTTGATTTTGAATTATATATATTGCCAACACGAGGGATTGCATGTCGCCTATCGTGCATACATGTTCAGGTGGGAGGCGCATCGAATGTGTGTGACATGTGTTTGGGGGGGGGGGGGTTATTTGCCTTGGACAGACTGGGTGGGTCATGGATTTGTTACCTTCGCTGGAGTAGTAAGCTTAAACACAGTCTTCATTGTAGTGGTGCAATTCGAGATGGGAAAAATTATGGGTCGGGTTAAGGGGAATGATGATGCTGAGTGAAGTTTCAGGGGCTATTGAGCTGGCTGTGCTTCATGTTGTTTGGATGGAAAAATGGATGTCCTTTCAAGACGCCCTCTGATAATACCGAAAGGAATGTATAAAAAGGAATTCGAGGGTGTAATGTAAAACGTCGTAATAGATAAATGAGGCACTGAACCCTAATTCCGCTATATACCCTAAATTGTATTACAGCGTAATTGTTGGGAGGTCGAAGAGAGGAAGAGGTATAGTAAGGACTGCCACGGAACCATATCATGGGATGAGGCTCCGAGGGAAGTATGAGGTTATCTCAACATTAATCCAACACTCCTAAATAAGGAGGGAAAGCACTTTGTAGCCAAATTTTATGTGAGGCAGGGCGCGGCCACAGTTTGCCAACATTCACTACCACGGTCACTGATGCTACATTTCGTCTACATCGCTGAATTCATATGTTTTTTATAGGAAACATGTATGTGATTTGCTCCCCTCCTCTCTTTGCTGTCATGGCCCTTAATATGCAAGTACACGGGCATTCTTCTCAGTATTATGTAGAGATCATGAGATCATGGGCAATACTCTCTCGCGGCTTCGCTTCATAATATTAGAAGCACGGCAATCACGGCCGTTACACACACACATACACACACACACACACACACACACACACACACACACACACACACACACACACACGCACACACACACACACACACACACACACACACACACACACACACACACACACACACACACACACACACACACACACACACACACACACGCATGCTTGTGGTCGGCTCACCTCCCTAATTTATCCCTCTGTCCTTGCAGGTGGTGCGACGCTACGAGCGCGATGCCGACGCGGCGCCGGCCACCTCCACCCCACCCCGGCGAGGAGCCCAACAACTTAAAAAGCCGCCGGGGCGCGTGATTCTTCGTAGCGGTAGCGACGCGGGCTGGGCTCGTGTGGAGGGCGCCGCGAGCTGCGCGATGGAGTTGTCGGTGCTGTGCCGGAGGAGGGAGACGTTGGAGTGGGCGCGGGGGCAGGGGCTGCCGTGGGACTGGCGTGTTACGGCGGCGATCGCGGGGGAGGGTCGGCTGGAGGATCTGCAGTGGGCGCGAGCGATGGGGTGTCCATGGAACGAGGAAGTATGCGCGCGCGCGGCCGCTGGCCACCACCTCCACATCCTGCGGTGGGCCCGTCGTCACAGCTGTGCGTTGATTGAGAAGCTAGATACGAAGTATGGGGATGGTAGGAATGCTTCCTCGCACTCGTCGCTGCGTTATCAGAGCAAACGAGCGCGGACGGCTCGGGATGAGGCTTGGCGCACGGCGATGATTGAGCAAGCGGCGGAGCAGGACTGTCCGTGGAACGAGGAAACCTGCGCCGCGGCCGCGGAGCATGGCCACCTGGACGTGCTGCAGTGGACGCGCGAGCGGGGGTGCCCATGGGACAAGGAAACCTGCGTCCGCGCGGCACGCAACGGTCACGTCAAAGTGCTCCAGTGGGCGAGTGAAACTGGCTGCCCCTTGAACATATGGTGAACTCCCAGCCTCCCCACTCTCTCTGTCCTTAAATGGTTCTGAACGCATTTTTCGATTTTTGGGTAAGTGCTGTCCTCATAATATGCTGTCCTATTGCTCTTTAATTCCTTCCCTTTGTGGTGTCTATTGGTGGTCGCCCTTTCAAATCGTGTTTCTTGGTTGCGCAATACATCGGAATATCTAGAAACATTCGAGCTAGTTTATCTTCTTAGTACTGTGCTCCACATTTTTCACACGATAAACGCACAAACGCGCGCGTGCGACCGCTGACAAAGAAATATGTTATCAATTTGGGCACCCGGCGGGATTTGAATTCCTATCATGATTCCCCGTCACACAGGCAGGGACATATACTCCCTCCTCTAGCCAGCCACCCAGCCTTGCCCGCCCTCTCTCTGCTCCTGCGTCAGCGTTTGGTCAGGATGGTGTGAGACTGATGGGATTGCCCTTCGGTTGCGTATTTATGTTTATGTGTGTGTGTGTGTGTGCGCGCGCGCGCGTTTGTGTGTGTGTGTGTGTGTGTGTGTGTGACTGTGGCTGTGTGTATGTGTGTACGGGAAGGGAGAGCTTTATCGCCGCGGCGGAGGGCGGCCATTTGGAGGTGCTCAAGTGGGGGCTGCTGCAGAAGGGGCGCCCCTGGAACGAACTCACCTGCGCGAGCGCGGCTCGCGGCGGCCAGCTGACAGCGCTGCAGTGGGCGCTGTCGAACGGGTGCCCCTGGGACGCGGGGACCTGTGCGGCGGCCGCGGCACGGGGCCACCTGTCGGTGCTGCAGTGGGCGCGGCATGCGGGGTGCCCCTGGGACGAACGCACCGGCTTTGGCGCCGCGTGGGGCGGTCACATGGAGACGCTGCGCTGGGCGGTGGAGCAGGGCTGCCCGTTGAGCGAGTACACGTGCGCGACCGCAGCTAGCGCGGGGCACCTGGAGGTGCTGCAGTACCTCAGGCTCATGTGGTGCCCGTGGAACGAGGAGACGGTGATGAGCGCCGCGAGGCGCGGCCACCTGGATGTGCTGTCGTGGGCGGTCGACAACGGCTGCCCGTTCGATGCGCGCGCGCTCATGGTGGCGCAGGAGCGAGGCTTCAACGACGTCGTGGAGTGGATCCAGACCCACAGCCCCCCCAATCCCCGTCCTACTTGATTCCCCCGTCTCCTCTCCTCTCCTCTCCTCTCCTCTCCATGGGGGCAACCCTCACCCTCACAAAGGTGACACTCTCCACAATCGCGTCGTGTCATGATAGGAGGAGGGAGCTGCAAGGCCAACTGTTTATTGCGCCTTTATTTCAAGGGCAGGGTGTTTTGTATAGCGGTTTGTCATATGCATTTGGGAGTGGAAGGTGCGGAGGGTTTATGTTGCGTTGTGTTTTGCTGCTATTGGGTTTGTATTGCGCTTTGGTGGGGAGCGAGGTCAGCTCTTTTCTGTCTACGTTTTGAATTTAAGTTATATTTACTGCCAACACGAGGGATTGCATGTCGCCTGTCGTGCATGCATGTTTAGGTGGAAGGCGCATAGGGTTTGTGTGACATGTGTTTGGGGGGGGTTGTGCAATACCCTCCATCCTTCCTGAAAGAGAGGAAGGAGGTATTGTTTGCCTTGGACAGACTGGGTGGGTCATGGATTTGTCACCTTCGCTGGCGTAGTAAGCTTAAACACAGTCTTCATTGTAGTGGTGCAATTCGAGATGGGAAAAATTCTGTGGTCGGGTTAAGGGGAATGATGATGCTGAGTGAAGTTTCAGGGGCTGTTGAGCTGGGTGTGCTTCACGTTGTTTGGATGGAAAAATGGATGTCCTTTCAAGACGCCCTCTGATAATACCGAAAGGAATGTTTTGTATAAAAAGGAATTCGAGGGTGTTAAACGCCGTAATAGATAATTGGGGCACTGAACCCTAATTCCGCTATATACCCTAAATTGTATTACGGCGTAATTGTTGGGAGGTGGAAGAGAGGAAGAGGTATAGTAAGGACTGCCACGGAACCATATCATGGGATGAGGCTCCGAGGGAAGTATGAGGTTATTTCAACATTAATCCAATACTCCTAAATAAGGAGGGAAAGCACTTTGTAGCCAAATTGCATGTGAGGCAGGGCGCGGCCGCAACTTGCCAACATTCACTGCCACGGTCACTGATGCTACATTACGTCTACATCGATGAATGCATATGTTTTTGATAGGAAACATGTATGTGATTTGCTCCCCTCCTCTTTGCTGTCATGGCCCTTAATATGCAAGTACACGGGCATTCTTCTCAGTATTATGTAGAGATCATGAGATCATGGGCAATACTCTCTCGCGGCTTCGCTTCATAATATTAGAAGCACGGCAATCACGGCAGCCCCTAACAGTGACACGCGCACATGATATGAATGCTATGAATTGTTGTACTGCTACACCACCCGCCATGCGTCTTGCTATCGTTGGCTGCAGCCATCCGTTCTTGCGGGTCGTATTAGGGACAAAATTGGTTGTGTTCCTGCCACCTGCTAATCTTATTTTGAGTCCGGTGTTGTGGCTACTTGCCGATTGACTTGTCTGATTTCGAGAAATGAGAAATGATTTACAACAATACCATCAAATTGGGCCGGATATTGTCAGAGTGACATCGATTGCTTTGCCATATAGGACACTTAAGAGCAAAGGTTGGGCCGGGTACTCTCCGACAAGGTACACCTACCGACACACCTATCTGCAATGTGTGCCGACGTTCCTCGGAGGTCAAGAGCTGTAAGCAACTGCATTAATTGCCACATCCGCCGCCTAAGCATTCACATCAGAAATGATTTTGTAATAAAGAAAATACAGATTAAAAAAAAATCCTCTTGTCAAGAAGTGCTAATAAATGAAACTGCTGCTCGACCTTCTCGATGCACGGTATGCACCCACTGAACCGGGGTGCCGATCGACCTAAGCCGATGGGCGTTTGGGGGGACTACGGGCCAGCCTAATCCAGCCCCCGCGTGACTTCGGTGCTGGGGCCGAGCACCATGTCCATATCATGCAATTGGCCCGTCGTCACAGTTGTGCGTTGACTGAGAAGCTAGATACAAAGTATGGGTGTGGTAGGGATGCTTCCTCGCACTCGTCGCTACGTTATCAGAGCAAACGAGCGCGGACGGCTCGGGATGAGGCTTGGCGTCCGGCGATGCTCGAGCAACCGATGGATCGTGACTGTCAGTGGAACGAGGAAAATGGCGCCGCGGCCACGGAGCAAGGCTGCATGTACGTGCTATAGTGGGCGCGCGAGCGGGGGTGCCCATAGACTGAGGAAACCTACGCCCGCGGGGCATGCAGCGGTCACGCCAAAGTGCTCTAGTGGGCATGTGAAAATGGTTGCCACTTGAGCATGGGGTGAAGCCCTTCCTTCATCCCTCCCCACTCTCTGTCATATCCTAGCCTATTTATGTAAGTGGATGCTAGCATCTGACATTATTTATTTCCACTAAATGATACCTGTGTCTTAGTGAGATTCAGCGTGACTCTTTTATTGTCATCACGGCAGTACCATTGTATCGCCTTATTTTCCCAGACAATACAGAATTAGTAGCAATATATCTTTTTGGTATTTTTTCCTCATGTGATAAGATGGCTCCATGAGCTTGTGTGATAAGATCACATCCGTTTCATTCACGTTGCAATCACGGAATTTGGTACTCTCGGCGGCCACGCCACGGCTTTCTTGACGGAGCTAGCCAAGCAGGGAGCAGCATTTGAAGGGATGCATGTGGGCAAGTTGTTGGCCTCATGGCGTCGAAAGGTCTCTCTCGCGGTCCATGTTGCTCACGCGGACAACGTCTTGCGCGGTTTGTTCGCCGCTGTAGACGGCGTGGAAGCCGCTTCTTCCTCGGCTGGGATGCCTTCTCCTGCAACGGCGCTCTTCACCCGCGCCATGGGCCGCAAGCTTCCCCGTGCTTCCTCGAGCGGCGCGTGAGGCGCCGCTTGTCGCCTCCACGTGTTGCATTCTCGGCGTGGCCTAGGAGTTTCCTTTAAATATGCTAGATTTGTGCACAATGTAGTGCTTTCCTTTTGCCGTGCTTTGGATTCCGTGATCCTCTTGTCACTCTTGCCCTTTTGTTTCCCCTCTCACTTTCCATGTCCTTGCTCATCTTGTTCTTCTTGTAACCAATGTCTTGTGTGATAAGACTCGATAAGACGGTACATATAATCTAAGACAATATGTATCGCTAGTAATAGTTTGGTTTAGTTAGTTGACAACACAAGATGCATGTTCTAAGGCTGTGTCTAGAACACCTGAGGCGTGGATATTAAAAGACGGGGACTTACATGCCATGGGAGAGAGCCAGACCGGTACTGACCAAAATTACACCACACCAAGACTGTAAGAAACCATGTTCCTAAGACAATCTTATCAATTCTCTCTACGCAGTATAATTAGATCCGGGGATTAGGTTCTACTATTAGTATAAGGATGCCAACTCAGCCTAACCAAATTAGCTCCTGACAAGCGGTTTCGAAGGCCTAAAACAACTAGACGAGACGAAGATGTCCAACCGAGAAGGTGAGAGACTACCAGCGGAAGTCGATGGTCGACTAGAGGGGGCGCCTTATGGGCCGACACAACCGATGTCGACAGATGGTGGAAGACAAGGAGTGCGAGAAGGATCGAGTCCCGCGATGGAGCCCATGTCGGTACACGTCACCGAGATGCTACAACGTTCAAGTAAACGAGTTGACACTTTTTCGATTGAGTTATCTCAACTGCGTGACCACGTCGACAAGGGTTTCATACATTTTGAAGGTCGAGTGAATAGAAGCCAAGATCAAGAGCATCGCTACGACTAATATCGTCGAGTTGAGAAACTGGTTTCGACTCGCACGAGGGTATCTACGGTATCACAACGTCAATCATGAAGAACATAGAGGGGTGTACCTGGTATTTGGCTTTTTGGAAGGCCCACTATCGAAGTGGTGGTATTCCAAGGCTTTTCGGAAGTGCCCTCGGTGCAACGAGGCTCCCGAGTCTGAATTTTCGTCGACGGTATCGGGTACCTCTATATCAAGTGAGCGCTCCACAACTGCTATGTTTATGGACCACATCCCCCGGTGCCCGTGCTCTTGGTACGCCATCCAACTCCACAATCAGATTGCCCACGTGCTTGAAGAGTTCATGCTTGAAGCGGGGGCTACAAGGGCCGGGACTTGCGGTTTAATGTCCGCCGTATTCGGTCTTGAGCTTCTCGAGATCATCATGGGGTTGGGGTTTGGTTAGACTTCATGGCTCCGCACCGTCATCTTGTTGTTTATGTGACGTTTACAAGTGCTCGCACGAACAGCAATGTTCCTCGAATATGTGCTCGTCTCCCACTCCCGGGCAGCCTTGTATTGGGAGCTCAGCATGGCAAACTTGATGCGGACCTCCGCACTTTTGCTTTGCTTGGCACGCCTTCGGTTCAGTCGGCCCGTAACTACTATCCCTTCGCTCTAGAGGATAGGGGCCGGTTGGCGCCTACGGCGGCTGAGATGTTGATCACCTAGCTATTTTGGTGGCAGTTCGTCGCTTTCATGGCATGGGTGATGCCGACTCTCGTTCTTTGCGCTCTGACAACTACGTCCGTATGCAACGTTTCGTTCGTCGATCTACTTTTGTTCCTTTTCGGCGTTTTTCGGGGGATGTGCGGCGAAAGTTCATGCAATGTATTTTGGCCGCTCTTCATGGTACTTTGGGTTCCTATCTCCGTGACGCTTCACATAAGGGCAGTGCCGATGTTGTGGCATGCCTTCATGTTCTTCGGGCTTAGGTTTTACTCCC